>JAGFNQ010003310.1:1153858-1217898 GCA_024364735.1 Boesenbergia rotunda
TATGCGAGAGCATATGATAGATAAGTTTTTTGATATGATAGATCCATCTCAAAGTACACTTCGAGCCCCTTCATACAACACAGAACATAGAGGTCGACCTACGGGAAGAGAAGAGCAAAGTGGACGTCGCATATCTTCTTTTGTATATGCATCCACTTCAGGATCTAGGGTTTCTCAACAGAATGCAACATCTCGAGAGAGAGGAAGACGTGGAATGGGGTCAAAGGTTTGCAATACTAAAATGACCCATGATCACTTTTCAGTTCCATCCATCCATGATACTTATATTGAGAAATTATCTGTGTCTCTGCAGCGTTATATTTCTCACACTGTTGATGTTCAACCTGATGGTCATTGTGGATTCAGGGCAATAGCTGCACTAATTGGGTATGGTGAAGAAAATTTTTTTCAAGTACGATTCGAGCTTATGGAAGAGATTCAACAAAATATGGATCTATATGATCAACTTTATCCAGATCCAAATTTGGTAACTAATCTATTATTCTCATTGAATTGGTTCGAGCCGAGTGCCCCACAAATATTTTGGATGGATGCTATGCCTTTGGGAATTGTTATCGCATCAAGGTACAATCTTGTACTGCATACATTTGGTGAGAATGTTGGGAGTTGTTTTACTCACTTGCCATTAAGAACTCCTCCAGTTCCAAATCAAAAGCGTCGAGAAATTGCTATTGCTCATGTTGGTAATCACTTTGTACAAGTTTTCTTACATCCTCATTACCCTGTACCTCCCATTCCAACGTGGTGGTGACAACATTCATTGTATGAAGCTAAAGGATGGGTCACTCGTTATAGGACACGTATTCATTTGTGGTACGAAGTAATGAGTATACCACCACCAAACGCGTCAGGAGCAGAATTTGGAGGCAATATTGACTAAAAATATACTTTTTATGCATTTTTATGTTTTTTTTTGTATTATTACATGTGTTCTTCATTTGAAAAAAAATATTTGTTCTTAAGTTATGAATGTGTTCACTATTAATTGTTAGTATTTTTGTTAGTTTTAGATATATAAATTTTATTTTATTTTTATACTTTTAAAAATTTTTATAAATAATATCTCCTAAAATTTATAACTAAAAATAAGCAAAAGATTATAGACATATAATAAAATTATTCAAAAAAATAAAACTGATAAAAAACTAATTAATAAAAAAGTAAAATCAATAAAAAAAAACTAAATTAAAAAAATATAAAATTAAAAAAATACAGGTATTATGAAAAATGAAAATAAATAAAATTGTTTAAAAATAAAACTAAATTAAATTTTTATAAAATTTTAAAAATAAAGTATTTATAAAAAATAATAAATAAAATTGCTTAAATAATAAAAATAAAATAAAATAAAAAGGGAAATGAAGGGTGGGAAAATTTTAATTAATTAAATAAAATTGTTTAAAATAAATTTTTTTAATAAAGTTTTTTTAATTAAATGAGAGAATGAGGAGGGGAGGGGCACATGGGTCATTTGACGCGGGGAGAGAGAAGGATAGGGGGTGCGGTCAGGGTGTGGGAAAAGCAGCTCTCACGGGAGGAACGGTGGAGAGGGACACGCAGAGGACGATGAAAAAAGCCGGCAGCGCCACGTGGACGGCGTCGGCGCTGATCGGGGTGCGGGCAGACGTGGCCTTCTAGTTAACGACTTAAGTCGCGACTTTTAACTTGACTGACGCGCCATTTTATGATCGCTTCGGCGGCCGTGTCTCATTTCGTGACTGATTCTCACTCGCCCCAGTGGAGTCAAATTTTTCCGCCACGCAAATTGTTCACGCGCCACGTACCTGTTAAAGTCAGCAGCGGGTGCCAGTCGACTGGATCCAATAACCGGTATAAGGATGGGTACATAAAAATCAGTAGATTTTAGGCAGCGGCGGCTGAGGTGACGTAGAGCGATGATGTCTTCGACATGCTCGCGCCGACGGCAGTTTGGTGGACCATGAGCTTGCCTGCGAACAAAGATGGCATGGCGGCGGCGGCGGCGGCGGCGGCGGCGGCGGCGGCGGCGTTGCCTCCGCCGGTTTGCTCCGTCTCATTCTTACCGGCCGCCAAAGAGAAACAGATGCTACTGTTGTAGAGATAAACCCCCGACAACGGCGGCGCCAGGCCAAGTCATTATTAGCCAGATGTTGACTTTTTGAATAAATAAGTTACTTAGTTTATGTTCAACGGTGACTTAAGTAATATGGTCAGTTTCATTGTTCCTTTTTTTTTTAAATTCAGAAAAAATAAATAAAAATTATATTCAATTGGAATATAATCTTGTTCTTGGCATATATGCGTTAATTATCACGTTGCAATTTAGTTGACATACCATTCAATTACAAGCTGTCTAAGATTCCCATATCAAATAATGGTTGACCTCAAAGTCAACGTGGCCAGGTGCAGTGAAGATCTTAGTTGATATTATTTTTTGGTAATCTTTTAGTTTAGCATGCAAGCACGATTCTGAAGAAAACAATCAGTTGACTTCCCACAACTCAGAAAATTGAAGTTAATCATCATGTAAGAGGATTATTCTTCAGAATTAATTGGAATTCAACCCTCGTTAAATTTTATAAATTTATTATGTGATAATTAACTCAACTTAGTACTAAGAAAAAAATATAAATGAAAGCAAAGAGAATAATTTATCACCATGTTATTATCCTTTAACTAACCTCAGTTGGTTGACTCTGAATAAATTTTAGATGTCCCGGTTTGGTTGAGTTGATAATCATATATTAACTTGTCGTCGAGAAAAAAATTCTATGTCATGACATGTTCAAAGTTTTTATTTAAACGTCTAGATCAACGTGTCACTTTTTTTGAGTCAACAAATTTTAGATAAAAAAAGAAATTAAATCCTTAAGATTTACTAATATTTGTCTTGACTCTGGATTATTCCTTTATAACGTGTAGGTCAACATGTCAACTTTACATTTCTTAACGTTACCATATTAAGTCAACCCATCATATGCATGTGACCTGTTCAAAATTATTGTCCACCTACATCTATTAGTCAAAACGCTCTATTTTTATTTTAAGTCATGGTGAAAAAATTTTATGAAACATTGAGTGAATGATAAAAAATTTTATGAAACACTGAGTGAATGATGTGATATTTATATAGACATATTTGATTATTATTCGAATATTATCGGCGGTTTTCGATCATCGTTCCGAATCAAACTATACATTAGGAGGCATAATGAGCCCGTTAAAAATCACTACATATAATATACCATATTATTCACTGATTTTATTATTATTTTTTTCATTAAACATATCATTTTTCTTTATTTTAATTTATATGTTCTTATAAATTGGTTTAGTGGATTGCACTTTGAGCAAAGAAGTACGCGAATCACCGCAATACTAGTGGACTCAATTATATAGTTTGTATATTTTATTTTATCATATAATGTATAATTTAATCAAAAATTATTGCAACATGTGGACTTAAAAACAATTTTTTATTCAAGGTTTTTAAAATAAATTTAAACATTTTAAATACACGAAAGGCCTTTTTTATTCATACACTAGAAATAATCAAAGACGATTTTTTCCTTTTAATTTATCTATTGGAGTGCATACTCGAATAGATTATTATTATTATTTTATTATACACTACATTTATATTATTTATATATTTGTTATATAATCTAGATATTCGAATTTCTTCCAATTAATTTTAAAAGTAGACGAAGAAATTGATCCATAAAATATGTATTTTTATTATAATTTCAATTTTGTTTTTTTAAAATAGTTATATTGATGGCGAATAAAAAAATATTTTAAATATAAAAAAACTTTTTATTTATTTTGTTACTTTAAAATAAGAATACAGTTCTAAAAGAGGAAGGTGGATGATGTTCGTCCCCCAAAGATCTCTGCCGCCGCCGTAAATGCGGCCGGATCTAATTTTTTTCCCTCCCCGAATCTTTCCTCCCCCTCTCCTCCCCCTCCGGCAAAAGATCTCCATCGATACGATACTCTCTTCCTCCTCAATATTCTATCCATTTCCCCCGCACACCGTCACCACCATCACCTCCATAAATCGACAGCAGCAGAAGGAAGCAGGCGCAGGCGCGAAAGCCAATGATTAAACTGTGAAATCTCCATGCACGTCCCCGTATCTCTCTCCCATCTCCCTCGGTTCCACTGCGCCAATCCCCTCCCTCCACCCTCTGCCGCAACATCATGCGTACGATATCCGAATAGATTCGGCCATGACGCCACCGCCGCGATCTGATTCGCCTCGCTGCCGTTGGCTGATGAGATCAACCAGTCAAAGCCGTGGACTTTTTACCGCAGTCCGATCCTATAAGTAAGACAGGATCCTGCCGAGATCGTATCGCATTGAGTTCGCCTTGGGATTCTCTGCGCTCTGCTTCCCCTTTTGCACGTCTTCTGCCAGTTTAGCTTCTCTCTGTATTTAAAGAGGCGTCGCGGTGTGGTGTTCTACGACAGCAACAATGGCGTCGTCGAGGGGAGGGGACGGGGAGCGCCAAATCCATGTGCTGGCCGTCGACGACAGCTCCGTCGACCGCGCCATGATCGCCAAGCTCCTCCGCAGCTCCAAGTACAAAGGTACTGGCGGAAATCTTCTTGTTTAATTATTTGTTTGATGAAATCAGAGGTCTTGTTGTTCATGTGTTTGTTGTTTTGCTGCAGTGACGGCGGTGGACAGCGGGAAGAAGGCACTGGAGCTGCTGGGGCTGGTGAGTCCCGTTGACTTGTTAATCTTGCCATTTTAAAGCTGTTTCTGTGATCTTGATCGAGTATTCTGTTCGTGATGGCAGGAGCCTAATGTCAACATGATCATCACTGATTACTGGATGCCGGAGATGACTGGATTCGAGCTACTTAAGATTGTAAAGGTGAGAAATATGATCATCATCATCTTCATCCACCAAGAAAGAACCTAATGTCTGAAATTTCTATCCTGGATCAGGAGTCCTCTGAGCTAAGGCAAATACCTGTGGTCATAATGTCATCTGAGAACGTTCCTAGCAGAATCAACCGGTAAATTGGGAAATAAAGTGGGTCTTTCAACTGGATCTCGACTTAGATTTGATTGTTAATTAATTTGGTGCAGGTGTTTGGAGGAAGGAGCAGAGGATTTCCTGCTGAAGCCTGTGAGGCCTTCAGATGTGTCTCGGCTGTGCAGTAGAATGAGATAGGAATCGAGTTCCTGAGGAAGGAGAAATCTTAATTTCTTGACTTTTTATTGTGTTTATTTGTTTGTTTTGGAGATCATTTTGGAGTGTGGAGAGAGAACAGAGTGGAGGGTGAAGAGGAAAAGAAAGTTTTGGGTTCCCTCAAGCCTCTTTGTCTCTTCTGTGAACATGTGCAGTTGTTATTCGAGTAAAAATTGTTCAGAAATTTCTCGCTTTTGTTGGTTCTGAGGAATTCTCCGTTGGATGAGGCGGAGGTCATTTGGCAGTCTTGTCGGTTGTTGGATTTTTGGCGAATCTAACGTAGTGGGTCAATCAGCAAATCTCGGGGGATTCTGGTTGACTTTTGTACAGGTTGGGTTAGATACTTGCGTGTCTCGCGTCATGAAAAAGTAGTTTGCCGTGGCAAGGTGTGCTGTGATTGCCAATGAGAAATCGGAAAAATGGAGAGTTTTTTGTTTTCGGATGTTAATTTTTGATTAAAGAAAAATGAAGGAGAATTTTAGATTGTGTTCTTAAATTTAAAACGTAGTTTTGACTTGTTCTTCAGCGTAAGACTTAAAAGGTGAAAAGGTTGATGTGAAATTTTTGAAGAGAAAAAAAAGGTTAATTTTAAAATATTTTCTTGATATTTTGTCTTTTAGAAGAAAGTTGCATTGACAATCCGACGGCGGCCGAGAAATGCCTCCGCCGCCTCTGAGCAAATACCTCAAGTCCGACAGGCGAACCCTCTGCCTTCTCCGCCACCCTCTTCTCTCCCTGCGCGGCGCCCACCAAATCCACGCCCACCTCCTCGTGTCCGGCTTCATCTCCGACCCTTACGCTGCCGGCAAACTCGTCGCATTCTGCGCCGTGTCCCCCCGCGGCGACCTCCGCCACGCTTCCCTCCTGTTTCGCCGCCTCCCCTGCCGGTCGGCCTTCCTGTGGAACACCATGATCCGCGCCCACGTCGAGCGGGGCCAGCCCGGCGACGCACTGCCGCTCTATCGCGACATGCTCGCCGCCGGCTTCCTTCCCAACAACTACACCTTCTCCTTCCTCCTCCGCGCCTGTGTCGATCTAGACTCCATATCCGACGGCCAGAAGTTCCACGCCCTGATCGTCGAGCTCGGTTGGGAGGCGTATGACTTCGTCCAGAATGGGCTGCTGCACATGTACTCTTCTTGCGGGTGCCTCCTCTCCGCTCGCAAACTGTTCGACGGATGTCCCAACAGAGATGTTGTCGCCTGGACTTCGATGCTCACAGGCTACGCGAGACAGGGGAAGATAGCGGATGCCCGCGAACTGTTCGATCGAATGCCCGAGAGAAATGCGGTGTCTTGGAGTACTGTGATCAGTATGTATGCTCAATTTGGGAGATTCAAGGAAGCCTTGGATGCCTTCAACGAGATGCAAGTTTGTGGAATTCAGCCAAATCAAGCAGCCATTGTCGGAGCTCTGTCAGCGTGTGGCTCTCTCGGGGCACTGGACCAGGGGATGTGGATTCATGCCTTCGCGAGGAGGAACGCAATGGAGTCGAATCGAATACTAGGAACCGCACTGATTGATATGTATGCCAAATGTGGGTGCATCGAGAGTGCTGTGGAAGTGTTCGATTCAATGCACGAGAGGGATGTGTTTGCATACACGGCGATGATCTCTGGCTTATCGAACAATGGATGCATCGAAGAAGCATTGGGATTGTTTAGTAGAATGGAAGAGGAAAGAGTGAGGCCAAATGAAGTTACTTTCATCTGCGCCCTTAGTGCTTGTGCACGAGTCGGCTTGGTTGATCGAGGGAGGAAGATCTTTGAGAGCATGGATGGAGTCTACAATATCAAGCCCGGAGTCGAGCATTACGGCTGTTTAGTGGATCTTTTGGGTCGAGCAGGGCTCGTCGAAGAAGCTAAGCAGGTGGTGAGGGAGATGTCCATGGAGCCGGACTCTTATGTTCTGGGCGCATTGCTAAATGCCTGTGGGATTCATGGTGTGACAGAACTGGGGAGGGAAACGATCGAGGATTTAAAGAAGTCGCGCCTTGATCATGCTGGAGTTCATGTGTTGATGTCCAACATGTATGCGTTGGCCGATCAATGGGAGGATGTAGCGAAAGCAAGGATGGCAATGGAGACAAGTCAGGTGATGAAGTTGCCTGGCTGCAGCATGGTTGAAGTGAATGGTGTAGCTTATGAATTTGTTGCCGGAGATCGATCGCACAAGCAGATTAAGGAGATTATATGGGCTATAAGGGGGATCGATAAGCAACTTAGATCTTTCGGTAATGATCCTTCAGCAATTTAAATTATAGTTTGACATTTTTCAAGTTAGTGATGTCGAGATAGGGTTTAGGGCAATCAATGAGTGAAGAGATGCATAAGGGATCATTTAGTTAACAAAGTTCATAATTAACACTGCAATTTGCATCATAATAAAATATCTTTCATTTTGATTTATTAGCCAATGAACATATTCATTGAAATAACTTAAAATCACATCAATTCTAATTTGTAACTGTAAATGTGTCAATTTAATACCGATAATTAACAATTTTTAGTAGATCAAAAGCAAAGAAGAACAATGACTGAGATTAAGAAGGCAATGAATGGCCATCTATGAGTTTCTCGGGCAAGCAAGTTGGACCTCTATGGGTTTCTCGGAGTCGAATGCTTGTTGGCTGAGCGGGAGATTAAGAAGGCATACCGGGCGCTGAGAAGAAGTGTCACCTGGACATCGCCCGCGGCAGGACATGAAATGATCATCCTCAACGATGCCTACTCGGTCCTCTATGACCCTGTTGCTAGATACACCAAGATCAAGGTGACAATTCTAGTTTTTCTTAGCCATTTCTTTCAAAGCAAAAAAAAGAGTTATTTAGGATAAATAAATAGAGTTGATTAGTTCTAACAATGAACGGTTGAATCTTTATTTTGCAGCCTTCATTTGCTATACGATTAAAGAAAAATACCTATCATGCATATCAAAAACTCTAATTATATGAGGTTTAGGAGCATTACCTGATGATCTCAGAATTCCAAGGCTATACTGAGAAGGCATTCTAATAGACTTGCTTTGGATCTGAGAACGAGGAGTACTGTCTTCATAGATGAAATCGAGCGTGTTAGGTGCTTAAAATGAGTCCATGTATGGCCGAGCCTGAGCGGTGGCAAAATGAGCAGATCTTGAAGACGATCCTAAACACCATCCAAATCCGCCCTGTCGATTGCATTTCATAACAGTTTGATATCACATAAATTCTGAAAGGATCTAAAACTCAATTGTTTTTCAGGGGAAAAGGGCTTGAATTTACTGATAAGGTAAAGTCAAGAGTAAGAGAATGCCACGCTACATTGTAAAGATATGTTTGACTGTTATGCATAGGATTGTCGAGGAATCAAACCTTGCAGCTCTGGAATTCCTGTGGTCGAAGCAGCCCAGAGGAAATGCTAAGATATCGACAAGCATACTGTTGGCACAAAATTATTCAATATATTTGCTCAGCTAACCAAATTCCAGAGCCGATACCAAGAGATCCAGAAAGGCCATCCAGAAAAGATTCCAGGTATTTTTCATAATTATAACAGCCATAGCCAATATCAATTGCTATTAACTATCCTGTCGAATCTCTAAAGATTGAACTAATGGATCTTTTCTGTTTGCAATTTAGGATTAGATTTACAAAGAGTATCCAGGTATTCACCATTCGAGGAATCAGACAATATCAAACTGGTGGTACTGGTAACCTGGTGCAGCAACATTTGAGAAGTCCGTCGTAATCCCATCTCTACAATCTCCACAATGCCCAACATGGAAATACTTTGAAAAGCTGTTGCAAGGCACGAGAAAAAGGCAATTGGAGGTTTGGGCTCAAAAGAACGGATTTAACTACTTCGAAACACAACGATGACTATGGAACCCCATAACCTTTCTCCCACCAGCAAATGTTCCTGAAACCTCAACTTCAAAGCCACCATCCTCTTCAAGAAGACAGGAGAGAACTGCTGACGGTACCACAAGCAAGAAGAGAGACAGTAGCACAATAGATCTGACAACACCGACGGTGATGGCAGTGATCTAGGCAGAATCTGTAGGAATCAGGAGAAGAGAGGTGGTTGAAGCTCAGGGCAGTGGATTTCAACAACGCATAGCTGGTAGTTTAACCTCGGAAGTCTTCAAGAGCACTTCGAGTTGCAGATTCTGTCGGCTGGAGTAACTTTGTCGTTGGAATGGGAAGTCAGGCTAATGGTTGATTCTATTGTAAATAAAGAAGGATTTAGAAGATGGCAGCGTTTGGTATAGGAAATAACTCTAGCATAAAAGTATTCAGCAGAGATAAGCAAGAAATTAGGAGAATTCAAATGATTGTAAGAATTTTAAATGAAAGCGCATATGATATATCCTAATAACATAAACTGTCTTCTATATTATTTTCCAATCGGAATAGTTCAGCACAAATAAAATAGCTGGTTGAAGAAAATATGCTAAACTTCAGATATATATTATTTGATAAAAAAAAATAACTTAAGACAACGATATGCACCTGCCAAAAAGAAATGTTTAGGGATATAAGGGTACTTGTATTCCTCAATTAAATGAACTGTTGCATGAATAATTTAACATTCTACACAATAAGAAGTAGATATGCAAATTGTAATAATTAATAATGCATAAAATATCTAAAACCTGATTGATTTGGAGGCAAGAAACAAAAAAAAGAGTTAGGTGCACGTCAGGAAAACAAACTAAGCAAATGCTCCTTGCTTTCAGTTATTTACATGTCATTACAGTCAGAGATTACAATCATTGTTTGGACAAGCACACCCATTGTTCTCAATAGGTATTTTGTCAAGAGAAATTTTAGTGCTTGGTTTGGGGAGAAAAAAATAGTGGTGTTCATCTAGATTAAGAGCAGTCAAGAGATGGGGAGAAGAATATGTATTTGCTTTAAGCTTTGCAGTCATGGCACATTAAATAAATACATCAATATATTATAAGTAAAAAGTTGTGCCTATTAACAAAAAAAATGTGCTTCCTAGATACTTTGGTCATCCAGCAATTTGTACAGAAAGAAACATGCATACACAAGAAGAGAGTTCAAAATAAGCAGTACCTGCCACGTTTTTGTATATGTTTTTCTATTCGAAGCATTTTGTCTAGAACAATACAGACTTTGTGTATTTCTCCACGTTGACAAGAACCAATCATGCAAAATGCCTTGATTAAATGATTGAAAATTTGGGCATCAAAATCCAAATTGTGGGCTAACATTTCTTCATATAGACCTAGCAGTTGACCAATCTTTCTACTCCTGACCAGCCAATAGGACAAATGCGCAATTGCCTCTGATGGATACACACCTTCAGCAGATCTCACAAAATTTATGGCCTCCACAAATTTCCGGTTCCTACAAAGGCCATCCACAATGGTACTATTGGTAATTTTGTCTGGTTTAATGTTTCCCATATTCATCACAGCAAAAAGATTTTGAAGTTCATCAATTTTTCCTGCTCTATAGAACTCATGGATTAGAATGTTACATGTAACAATATCAGCGACAAACCCATTGCTCACAAAGATATATTTTGCGGTCATGTATTTTCCGGCTTTACAGAGGCAATGTATAACAATATTGAAAGTTTCTGTGTCTGGGCTTATACCCTTCTTCAACATATCAGTGAAGAGCTTCAAGACCCAAGAGAATTTTCCAATCTCACAAAGCCTGCTCATTATCGTATTGTAGCTGACTACATCAATATCTATTCCCAAGTCCAAGCTCCTCTCCAAGAGGTGGTTACCTTCCCAAACTGAAGACTCGCGACAAATGTTATCAAGCACAATGTTCAGTGTGACTACAGTAGGACATAACTTCTTCTCGAGCATAATTTCCAATTGTTTAAAAGCAGCATCCGCCATGCCTGCTTTACATAGCCCACTGATGTATGTGTTGTATGTGACTGCATCTGGTTCCCAACCATACGATACATCGTTCTCTAAGATATGTGCAACCTGGTCCAAGTAGCCATGCTTGCACATCCCATTAATCAATATATTGTAAGCCACAGCATCTGGCGGGCAACCAAGACTCCTCATTGCTTCCATCAACCTCATTGCTGCCTCGACCTTCCCCTGTGAGCAGTATGCCTGAAGGAAAGGTGTGTAGGAATGTGCATTTGGCGCACAGTTCCCTTCGAGCATTTGATCCACTACATTCCATGCCTCCTCTACCATTCCAGCCCTGCACAACCCTGCAATCAGCGTCGAGTAGGTGACCACATCAGGATCGCAGCCGCTCTGCACCATCCATTCAATGATCTGGCGGGCGGAATCAAACTTTTTGAGGTAAAAAGAATAGTACTTCACCAGAACCGTTAGAGGCCCAGCATCCAGCTTGACACCTGACTTGATCATTTCATCGAACACCTTCTCGGCATCCTCCGATCGGTTCGCGGCTAGGAGCGAGTCCAATACGGTGGTGTAGCAGAATATGTCAGGATCACATTTGGCTTCCTTCATGTCCCGGAAAAGCCTGAGGACCTCGTGCAGGTTGCCTGCGCGGCTGAAGGCTTTCATGAGGATGTTGTAATGGAAGGGATCGGGTTCGAGAGGCCGGGCGCCGGGTTCTGGGAAAGAGGAGCGACTTTGGGCGGGGAAAAACTTCAAGATCTGGGATAACCTGGAGATGAGATCCGAGGAGGGATCGGTCTCGTCGCTGACTGAGTCAGAGATGGTGCTGTGGCCGCGGAAGGAAGGCCGGCGCCTCGAACGGTGGCAGATGGCATCCATGACGAAGCCAAGAGTTGTGACAGCGGATCGGATCGCCGTCGAGAGAGAGGAGGAAGAAGAGGGAGAGAAGCAAACGGCCATGGAGGAGGGACGGCGAGGGCGAAGAAGACAACTTGCCTTGTCTGATAGCTGTAATTATTTTGTATTGAATCCTTTTCATGTTTATCATTTAATTTAATAAAAATAAAAACATACAAAATAATATAAAATAGCTACAAAATTTTAACAAGTTATATACCAATATTTATATTTTTTTTAAAATAATATGTGTTTGTATTGTCAAATTTTCTAAAATTGTTCACCTCAAAATTTATCAATTAAAATATGTTATGATGGTTGAATATACTAATATTTATGTAATTAAAATATGTTACGACGGTTGAATATATTAATATTTATGTATTGTCGAGCAAGACAACCTCAAAGTGATATAAAGATGATTCATTCATCTTAGCGCTCTCACTAATTCATCTTAAGAACAACACGAAAAAAATATAACTTCTGACATGTCGCATGAGGTGATCATGAGCGTCCACCCCCAATAAATTTTATTTATTTATATATAATTTTTAAAATACATAAAATATTATTTTAAATCTATTTTATATTCTTTTTATTTTTTAGATATTATTTTTAAATAAAATATATTTGTATTTGTGTAAAAAATCTAACACGTATAAATCTGAAATAATTTTTTTTTCTTAATTTGAATTCAAGTTTAAACATTTTTTTAAAAAAAACATACAGTTCTCCTCAAATTCATTTCATATCCCACCTCAATTTTTTAAACATTATATTTTATCGAAGTGAAATAGACAAATACTTCTGTAGCAAAAATGGATGAGTAATTTCTTAACAAATTAATCTGTTTTTGATTTATCAAAATTTAAAATAGATTTTAATTCTGTTTCAGAAATTTATTTTAAAAATCTTGTTTTCGTTTAGTGTTTTTAGAAGGATGTCAAAGTCATTTACAATATATTTGGTATTGATTTATGGATTAACAAATAACAATTATCTGTGATAAGAACTCCCCTTGTTGCTCATATGATCTAGTGACACTGATATTGGACCAAGATTCTCAAGCTAGCGCTGCTTTGATGATTAAGGTAATTGTTTCGGAAGGAATCGACGTCGATGGTCAGTCACCAAGGTTCAACCTCACGCGGATGCTAATGCTAGAGGAAGAACTTCCACCTTGCGAGATTAACACGAGCATTTGGATAACACGTCGGAGGTTGTCCGACGGAGCTCACTCCGACGCTTAAGTCAGTGTCCAAGTATAGGAGATGGAAGAAAGCAAAGAAGTATGGGTGAATTAGAGAGTGTGTAACCTCTTTATCGGAGGGGTTGAAGTACCTTTTATATCTGAGGCGGTCGTCTCACGAGTTCCCACGATCTTCGCCACGTCCCCCCCCAATTATCGGTTATAGGATAACCTTTGCAACGGTCCACGCAGTCATTAGGACTGTTACGATAATCATGGATCATGATTATCCCGTAATAATTAGTGATGTTTATCCGCAGATCCGAAGAAAGGATGATCATTACTTGAATGCTTCTTGGGCTCCACTACCCCCAGGTGATCCCGGGGTCTTCTGGCTCGGGGGGTCCTAGGTGTTTCACTTCCCGAGGTGATCTCAGGGGTCTGATCTCTCGAGGTGATCTCGGGCGTGTGTCCTCCAGGGTTAATTTCTAGAGTAGGCATGACCTGAGGGGCCTCGGGAATCCTCCTTCCCGAGGGGGTCTCGGGAGAGAGTCGTCCATACTTGGTAGATATTGCCACATAGCTTCTTCAGTCCACGTGTCAGCCACGGGGTGCTCAACCCCATCACAAGTCCCTCCCTTCAAGTCTAATCGAAGAAAGTGCTGCTGATTGATTAAACTAGTGGTGTAGCGAATAAACTATGTCAAAGTGGGTCCGGGCACCCATTACTACTTTGTGTTGATGCAGTCTGGCCCGGTTGTTGTTTTGGTGTTTGACAATGATTTAAGTTTGGTTGAGCGAATTTGGGTTAAAGTCCTGGTCGGGGACTGGGCATGAAACCCTGGTGAGTGAAGCCAGGTCCTAGCTTGTGAAGCCAGGTGATTGGAAATCCCGGTGAGTGAAGCCGGGTCCTGGTGAGTGAAGCCAGGTGTTGAAAATCCCAGTGAGTGAAGCCGGGTCCTGGTGAGTGAAGCCAGGTGTTGAAAAAGTCCTAATTCGGAAGGGTTGGGTGAAAAGACCTAGCTTGGAGGGCTAGGTGAAAAGTCCTAACTTGGAGGGTTAGGTGCAAATTCCCATCCTAGAGGATTAGGTGAAAAAGTCCAGGCTTGGAGGGTCAGGTGCCTAGCTTGGAGGGCTAGGTTGGATGAGTTTCTAACTCGGAAGGGTTGGGTGAAAAGTCCTAGCTTAGAGGGCTAGGTGAAAAGTCCTAGCTTGGAGGGCTAGGTGAAAAGTCCTAGCTTGGAGGGCTAGGTGAAAAGTCCTAACTTGGAGGGTTAGGTGCAAATTCCCAACTTGGAGAGTTAGATGGAAAATCCTTAGCTTGGAGGGCTAAGGTGGATGGAAACTTAGCTTGGAGGGCTGAGTTTAAGTCCCTGGATCGGTCTGGTGACCGATCAGGGATTCTGGCACGCTGCTCCTTCGTGGATTGGTCTGGTGACCGATCCAGCGATGACTGATCGGTCGCGTGACCGATCAGGGAGCACACAGTGAGGTTGGGAACCTACTGTGCTGCTCCTGATCGATCTGGTGACCGATCAGGGAGTATGCGTTTCACCCATTGACTGGCTCCTGATCGGTCTGGTGACCGATCAGGAAGCAAGCAGTGAGGTTGAGTTCCCTTGCTGAACTGCTCCTGATCAGTCTGATGACCGATCAGGATCACTGTGCAGTTCGTTCTGGTGAACGATCCAGCTTCGTGGGCTTCTCACTAAGATCGATCAGGACGGTTCCTGATCGGTCTGGTGATGACCTGATCGGACTGCTGACCGATCAGATGACACCCTGATCGGTCAGTTGACCGATCAGAAGGCTTAGCCTGCGAAACTCAGAAATCGCCAAATATAAGGGTGGATCGTTCAGGTGAACGATCCATGACCTGGGATCGGTCTGATGATCGGTCCAGGAGAATCTCAAAGAAATCGCGATTTCTGATTGAGCGTTGGGGATCAATCAGGACGGAGCCTGATCGGTCTGGAACCAGCCTGATCGGTCTGGTGACCGATCTGGAGGCTCTCTGATCGGTCCGGTGACCGATCACTTTAATTCAAATACGCTGTCAGAAGCTCTGATTGCGTCTGTTTTCACTGCCGATTCCCTGATACATTGCTGATATATTTTGATATGCATTGCTAAGCCTCTGTTGGAGTGTGCAGGTGATAGCAGGTGATTCAAACACTCAAGGAGGGTCAATGGGAGGCTTTCCGTTGAGCATGTTTGGCTGTTTCTCATTCTCAGGTTTCAACGGGCAACTGACGCAGCTGGCGACTGACGGAGGCTCAGCTGGAGAGGGAGTCTTCAGTGGACTGAGTGCTCAGGGAGGTCAGTGGGTTCAGGCTGGCTCAGTGGATGCTGATGAAGCTTGTGATGGTGACCAGAGCTTAAGTGATGAAGCTGAGGCAGAGGAGACGGGGCGAGACAGACAGAAAACTTGGGAAGTTGTTGCTGGGCTGTGTTCGTGCTCTCTGTTGCTTTGTGCTTGAGCGATCTTGTTTCATCTTTGTGAGCTTCCCTTCTTGAGTGTCTCGTGTGCTTAATCTTGTATTCATCTACTGAGACAGCTTGTCGAGAGGTTACTCCACCGAGAAGGAGACGCTTGATATCCGGTGTTCACCGGGGCTTGATCTGCCGACGATCAAGGGATCGCCCACCTCACGGGCACGCCAAGGAGTAGGGGCAAGTTATCCCCGAACCTTGTAAACGATCCTCGTTAGCGATCCTTGGTTTGTATTCTTTGTTTCTGGATTTCTGTTAAGATTGTTTCTCTGCATATACTTTGTTTCCGCTGCTGCTAACTTAAGTGCAGAGAAAGATTTCAAAGAGCAAGTTTTTGTCTAAGTCCAAGAGATCGACTAGATTCACCCCCCCTCTCTAGCCATTTCGTTCCCAACACTTTGATGGCGACACGTTGGGTCCAAGGAATTAGAACATTCACCCCGGGATTCGAGGCGATCTTCTTTTGAATTAGTCTTCCCAAAATACTCCTGCAGTTCTCAAGGCGTAGCAATGATAGCGGTCCATCATTCATAAAAGTGCATGGTGTTATTTAATGGCGACAAAACCCCTTCGCGAATTCATTTTCGTCACGTGCCCTAACTGCCCTTCTTGCGGACTCTTGCTGACATGCGCAGCTGTAGCAGGTTCACATCAAATGGTCGTTCAATGGCACTACCTCGATGTGGCTGTTTTTCGCCGTCCACGTGCCCTGCTCCGATTGCACACATGCAGGCGGCTTCCTCCGTATAAGAAGAGGAGGCGAAGATGTCCAACCACCTTTCATCTTACTTGTTCAGCAAACCTCGTCTCCGTCCTCCTTCCTAAAGACTCCTTTCGTGTAAGTCTTTTGCTTCCTTCTCATCATTTTTCCTTAGGAGCCATGGAGGGTTATCAAGCGGAGTGGTATGAGTCTGCCTCTTCTAGAGTGAGGTTGGAGGCTCTGCAGGTGGCCATTGAGGCCTACGACATTCCGGGCGAGATGGCGGTGGTGATTCCTAAGGTAGACTAGAGGCCGGTGGAACCTCCCATAGGTTTCTTTACCTTTGTTCTGGGGCAAGTAGAGTCAGGGCTACGTTTCCCATCCTGATCAGCCAGGGCCTCCCTGAGTCTGTCTGACGTGGCCCATACCTCTAATCGAGCTTGGGCCAGGTCATCTACCAGGGCAGATGCG
This sequence comes from Boesenbergia rotunda, assembly GCA_024364735.1. Lineage (NCBI taxonomy): Eukaryota > Viridiplantae > Streptophyta > Magnoliopsida > Zingiberales > Zingiberaceae > Boesenbergia > Boesenbergia rotunda. The sequence continues at coordinate 1,170,669 of JAGFNQ010003310.1, forward strand.
CGATCAGTGGCCATCAGAAAGTCAAACTCCATCTGGCTAAGTTGCTGCGCCTGATCCTGAACGTGCACGTTCAGTCTCTCGGTCGAGGCTGCTATAAGTCGGATGTCACCCGACAACCTCCTCTCTCGTATTTGAAGCTGATCCCTCTCCTACATCATCTGGAGCAGATCCCGCGTAACGGCCACCGTTCTTTCAGACGCCAGGCGTTCTCGGTGTCGAGAGTTTTGAAGAGCCAACTCCTTCTCCTGCAAGGCATCCAGCAGATGCTCTACCTTCGCTCGTAGGGCTTGGCTAACCCCCGCTTGCATAAGTTCCGCACGACGCTCATGATCAACTATGGCCTCGGCTCTCATAACCCGGCGGGTCAAGGCTTCAACTTGGGGCCAGGAGTACAAACCCCGGCTGACGGTTAGACAATCTTCAACTGCCTGTCATTGCACCAATAAGTCAGAGAGTATGCAAAAGAATACCTAATGCAACAGTAACTTATACCTTCAGAAGGGTCTCCTGGAGAGTGGTTAGCAATCCGGCCGGGACTCGTACGGCTGCCCCTCCCGAGGACCTTGGAGGGTTATCCCGTCCCTCGGACGACAGCAAGCCCCGGCGAAAAGGAAGTCGTTGAACAACAGGAGCTTCGGGTGGCAGGCTGGAGGGGCCGGAGTCATCCTCCTCCGAGTTGGAAGTACCCTCGGACAAGGCCCCCTCGATCAAAACGTCCTTCAATGTCACCGGGGGGCCGAGGGGGGGGGGGGGGGGGAGGATTGCATGGAAGCCTCCAATGCTGCATCCAACCTCTTTTTTAGGCGGTCAAGTTTCATCTGGTATTGGGCGCGCAATACCTCCTTACCCTTTAGCGCCTCAGCCGGGTCGGTGGAGGGAAAGCTAGGTGCTGGAACGACCGTTTCTAGAGTTGCGGCCGAAGGGATAGGAGAAGATGCGAGAACAGATGCACCCCCCTCAGAAGGAGAAACAGCCGTCTCAGACACTAAGGGAAGAAGGTCGGAACCCTTAGAGTGTAATTTTTTCCATCTAGGGCCCAAGCCCTTTGGAAGTCGCCTCTTCTGCCAACTAGCGAACCAGAGTGTTGAAGGGGCAATGGGAGTAGAGGACCCCTTGCTAACCCCCTCTGGAGGCAGTCTTGGGAAGTCAACCAGAAGATCCCTCCCGGGATTACCCCGGGAGGCGGGGTCCCGAGACCAGTACCTCGGGAGCTATAATGCCCGCGATCACCTAGGCCAGAAGACCCCGAGACCACCTCGTGGAAGTGGAGCCCTAGCTACCTTCGACAGCAAATAACGGCTCTTCCCCTCCTTCGCGGATCTATGGATAAGTGTTCTCACTGGCACGGAATCACCACGACCCTTAAATGTCGCAACGTGTCAAAATATAATGACGGTTTAGACTGTTTCAAAGACTATCTAGTAACCGTCGAAAGAGGAGGACGCGACATAAATCAGGGGGACGCGGCAAGACAGCGGAGGCCAGTATAAAAGGTACCCCAACCCCTCTGGTAAGGGGGGTTACGAACTCACTAGGACTCATACTTTCTTTCTTGTCTTACCCCTTTCTCTATCGAGGTACTGACTTGAGCGTCGAAGTAGCCTCCGCCGGACAACCTTCGGCGTGTTCTCTTAACGCTCGTGTTGATCTCGCTGGGCGCAGAGTTCTTTCCCTCCTACTTGCTTCCACGTGGGCAGAACCTCAGTGTCTGGCCATCGTCGTTGACTCCTTCCGAAACAATCGTAATGGTTTGTCGGGATCTTTCAACGCTAATCTAACTCTTTGTTGAAGTTAATTTCAGGTTCTCTTAATCCTCTTCATCGACGACATCCGAAGCAATGCACATGTCAGTCTATTAGTTGATGGGCAGCTTGATCATCCACGGACCATGATATTTGACCGGAATAACATATTTCTTGAGATTGCGACGAAGAAAAAGAAAACAATGAGAAATTCTCATTTGATCTATGAAAAATTACAGTTGATTTCAAAATTAAATTAAAATTAAAAATTAATTTTGTTTAAATCGAATCAACTAAACCAAATTACAAAATAAATAATTTTAATTATTTTTTTAAAGAATTTCGTATAAATCATTGATAATATTTATTTAAAAGTTGATTTAAAATTTTTTATTAAATTCATGATAATCACTTTATATATATATATATATATATATTAATTTTGAAACTCTACTATTTTTAAAATATAAAATATAAAAAATTAATAAAATATTATTATTATTTAATATCTAACTATAAAAACATAAATAAAATTAAAAGATCATGAGTTATATTATTTAAGTTTTTATTAATATTCTCTTTTATATTGCATTTTTAATAATTTAAATTAAAAATTAAAAAAAATGGCATGAGATTAATAACGTATTTTTTTAAAAAAAAATAAATTTTTTAATATCATTAATAACTTTTATACGTAACTAGTTGACAAATATTTTTATTTTTTATTTTTTTCCTTATCAATTCAATTTGATTTTATTTAAATAAGAAAATAATTGTTTTATTTTAATCTACGACTGAAATGCATATAAAAATATTTTGAAAATTGATGGCTTTAGATGAATTTAAGGAAAAAATGGTTACCTTGTTGCTATGTTCACTGGGGCACCCATTTGCTGTCTGTGCCAAATTCCAAATGCCTACCTGAAGATTTTAATCCAACTCTAAACTTCAATGTACGTGATTCTTAAAGCCAATGAAGTAAAAGTGGCTTTGAAATACAGAGGTTGATTGAAAAGATTGAGGAGAAACAGAAGCAGTAGCTAGAGGATCACTCTGAACAAAAAAAATTAAGGAAACAAAGCTTATTTGTTAATGGCTTCATACTCAGCATGCTCACCAGGAACCTGAACAAAAAGGAAGAATCATGTGTCTACTTCCAAATATGGTATAATGCCGATCTCTCAATTGATAAATACATCTACTTCCAAATTACATGCAGTGGCGGATCCAGACAAAACTTTTAAAGGGTGCTCAATGAAAGAACTAAAAAAAAATTACATGCTATCAAATAAAGATATCAAACAATAAAAGTACTGAATTGATAATGATAATGATACAGATATAAAAGTATGTGCATACCAATAAAATAATTATTTTTTGACACTTGAACTACCCGTATCGGGTTTGGATATACAAACAAGAGGAGGCAACTGTATCCTACGAGTGTTCATCTGTTGAAAATGTTGTAAAATTTGTTCATTTTCAATTGTGCCAAAAATATCCTTCTTGATATATACTACCACACTGTCATTCATCCACTCATCTCCCATCCTATTACGCAAATCAGTCTTGATAATTTTCATCGCAGAAAAAACCCTTTCAACTGGAAAAACCCTTGCAACTGGTAAAACCAATGCTAACTCGATCAAACGATATACCAATGAAAAAAATCATATTCTTGCCAGTTTCAACCATCTTTATAGCAAGACTTCCCAAATCTTCAATCATAGAAAATTCACCTCGTACATTTTGAATGTAAGACTCAAGTTGATCCTCAAGTATTATACGATCAGTCAATGAAAAGTCCTCCGGATAAAGTTCAGCAAGGCGGAGTAGTTTACTAATATCAAATTGAGAAAAAGAGTCCTTCGGATCTACGCAAGCAATGCAAGTAAGTAACTCCGTACTTGATTCTGAAAAACGATTATTCATCTCTTGAACCATCATATCAAGAACCTAATATTGTAAAAATAAACAGTGAATAAAAAAACACTATTAGAAAATTAAAATTCAGTAAAATATTTAGAAATATTACCTCACAAAAAATTTCAACACGATAGTGATAAAAATTAGTAATCATTTGCCCATTACATCTGCTATGACCACGAGTTCTCATATTTTCTTCCATATTCGGTATTGGGATCATATGATTACTACAAAATTTGTTGATGATATACAAAAAAATTCTCCCAGCCTTCTTCTCTTAATTTTTGTAATCGAACTTTCATCGTCTTGATCAAACTGACAGCCAGTACAATGTTTTGATCCTTTTGTTGTAAGGCAAGAGACAGTTCATTTGTGATTCCCAATAAAGACTTCATCAAATGCATCACAAATACAAATTCATAACTCTCCATCTTATCAATCAAACTGGCGGTGATACCACTATTATCATCATTAGTACCATCATCATACACATTTTCAAGCACTTGTAAAACAGAAGTCCATGTAGACATCAAAAAAACAATAGTCATGTAATGTGAACCCCAACGAGTATCCCCTGGTCGTTTTAAACTGATTTCCTGATTTTTCCCTTTTCCACTAACAATATCTCCTTTCTCCAAACATTCTACAAGTCTATCATGTTCAAGTTGTCTAAACTTGTCTTTTCTTTTACATGAAGCGCCCGTAATATTCACAATCATAGTAACATATTGGAAGAAATCACTTATAATTTGATTGCTTTTAGCAACTGCAACAACAACTAATTGAAGTTGGTGAGCAAAACAATGGACATACCTTGCAGATGAATTTTCCTTCAATATAAGAGCCTTCAATCCATTATACTCACCTCGCATATTTGAAGCCCCGTCGTATCCTTGACCTCTCAATCTTGATAATGACAACTTATGTTTTGCAAATAATTCATCAATAGCCTTCTTCAAAGAAATAGCAGAAGTATCAGACACATGCACAATAGCAAGAAATCTTTCAATGACACATCCATGTTTATTCACGTATCTTAAAACAACACCCATTTGCTCTTTGACTGAAATGTCTCGACACTCATCAACCATAAGAGAAAATATGTTGTCTTTTATATCATTAAGAATGGCATTTGTGACTTCAGCTGCGCAAGCCCGTGTTAAATCCTTTTGAATTGTTGGAGACTTCATTTGATTGTTTCCAGGGGCATTCTCGTTCATTGTCTTGGCAACCTCGCCATTTCTTTGGATATACCACTCAATCAATTCAAGAAAGTTACCTTTATTTGAGGAACTCGATGATTCATCATGTCCACGGAAAGACAAACCTTGTTTCAAAAGAAAGCGTGTAACATCCAAAGTTGCCGTTAATCGAGTGCGATATGCAACCTCCATTCCATGCCCCTGTGCTTGTAGCAAATGTGACACACTTTGTCGTTGATTTTGAAAAGCCTCAAACTGTGTTCTTGCATCATTGTGAGCACTAGCTACACCACCAACATGCGTATTAAATACTTCCATTGCTTTTCTCCAATTATTCATTCCTGAATTTGTAAATGCATCATCTCCAACTCGACATCCTCTGTGAGAATTTTTAAAGAGATAGCACCAAAAACAAAAAGTTGCATCTTTTGATATGCTATACTCTAACCATGAAAATTTTTTAAACCAAGTAACTTGAAAACTTCTACGCTCTTTACCAAATTGTCTTTGGGGATAGCTATGACCAAATGGTTGACAAGGTCCTCTAAACAAATATTCTCTTCGAATCTGATCTCTAATAGAAATAGCAAATTCATCAATTGGTTTGCGTAGCCCTGGGTCACTAACAACATCATCCGGATTGAATTCAATGCGAGAATGCTTTTTCTTACTATTTTCTTCATTAGAACTCTTAGAAGACTCAACACTTCGTTTTAAAAATTTCTCCATAACCTATGTCAATTCATCAAAATTATTAATTTAAGCAATCAATGTAACAATTGTAGTACTACCAAGTATAAATTATAAAATAAGGAATAAAATGAAATAAGGAACATGATTTCATGCTATATTAATCCCGCCGACTAAGAAAATGAAATCTTTAGATGAAGTCCTTCACGGATATGAGCAACCAAATAAATAAATAAATAAATCAAACCTTATCCACCGGCGTAGCAACCAACACAATCTGAATATGCTCTCCTTCTTCTTCCTCGGCTGTCGTCGACCGTCGTCACCGTGGCAAATCAAACCTTATTCACGAGCATAGCCAACAACACAATCCGAATCTGCTCTCTTTCTTCCTCCTCGGCTGTCGTCACCGTTGTTGCCGCGTTGTCGTGTCGACGTCAACGGAACAAAGCTTTTGATTTTAAGAGATGATAAGGAGGTTTTGCCTCTTGCGATTTGTAAATGACAAGAGGGTTAAAGATTTTGGTTTGAAGAGAAAATAAAGAGGAGGAGGAATTGTCTTGTGAGTTGTGAAGATAAAAGAATCAGATTCATGATCGAAAGAAAAAAAAGAGTTCGCTAGGTTTTAATGTCAATTTTACAAAAAAATTCTAACAAGTTTAAAAAGTCATGATATGCCTTTATTTTTTTAATATAAAAACTATATATTAATTAATTGAAAACAAGGGGTGCTTGAGCACACGCTCGCACCCCCTTGAATCCGCCACTGATTACATGGGTTAAAAAAAATCAAAGAATTGTAATTGTCTCAGGTAAAAAAAAAACAAGTTGATCTTGAGTTCCAATAATAATAAACGAACAAATGATAAGTAAAATGTTCATGTCTTCAGCAATTTTTGTGTCATTGATCTCAACGTGGGAAATCTAGCTGCTGAGGAGCAACGTGGGAAGTCTAGCTGCTGAGGAGATGCGGCTTGAGCTCGGCGAAATACGGGACCTCGGCTTTCCATCAAATGAACATGCTGCAGTGGCGTCGAAGGGATCTAGCTGAGGAGGTACCGCTCAAGCTCGGCGAAATACTGGAGCTCGGATTCCATCGTATCATCCTGCCGCAGTGGTGTCGAAGGGATCTCGACGGCTGTCATCGTCAATTGGTCATCCTGCTGCGGCGGATTCGACTGAAGCATCTGAGGAATCGGCCCTAGCTGAGACATCGATGGATAGGTGTCGGCTCCGCGCAGCAAATCATATGGCTGCTCATGATGCGGCGACACCGTCATCGTCAAGTGAGGCATCTGGTGCCAATAATGCTGCTCTAGCGGTATCGGCCGTGGCGGCGGTGGCGGTGACTGATAGCTGGCGGTCGAAATCGTCGTCAACTGAGGCATTTGGTGCCAATAATTCTGCTCCAGCGGAGGTGGCGGTGGCTGATAGCCGACGGCCGACAGCTGGACCTCGCCTTCCATCATATCATCCTCGCTGAGGAGGTAGCGCTCGAGCTCGGCGAAATACTGGGCCTCGGCTTCCATCGTATCATCCTGCCGTAGTGGCGTCGAAGGGATCTCGACGTCTGTCAACTGGTAATCCTGCTGCGGCGGATTCGACTGAAGGATCTGAGGAATCAGCTCTGACTGAGGGATCGATGGAAAACAAGTCTATCCTAGAATTTTATTTTACATGATTTTCGACGAAAAAAAATTATATTATACTAGGAAAACTTAATCTAGCATACATACAATAAATCGACGAAAAAATTTAAACTTTATTGCCACAAAAAACGATGAAACAAAACTTGGCTCTGATACCAATTGATAGAACTTGGGTTTTCTCCTAACCACATGAATTCTAGAAACAAAATAAGAATTCGAAAGAGAAAACACAAGACATATAAAAATAGATCTATTGTTTCTTCGAGTTATGGCGTGACAAGAATAAAATATAAACCGAAAGACAAGGAACCTGATTGTAGAGCCATTGTTCTTGTCGTAGCGTCGTCGGCTTGATCCCTGTGGAAGAAGATGCAGCGGAAAAAAGAAGGAGATCTTCCAAGAGGCTTAGGTTTGACGGCGCCGTAAACCCTTGGGGACTCTCCTTTATATAGCAATCCAATCTGTTATCAGCCCATAGATAATAATAGATTGGTCTAAAAGATTCTATACATTGAACCCGCATCCAATAATCCGAAATCCAATAAACCCGCATCTAAAAGATTCTATACTTGGGTTCAGATTATATTTACTTGTGCAACTTACAAATAAGCCCACATAATAGAGATAATAATAATATCCAACAGCTCTGACTGAGGCATCGATGGATAGGTGTGGGCTTCGTGCAGCAAATCGTCTGACTGCTCATGATGTGGGGGCACTGTCGTCGTCATCAAGTGAGGCATCTGGTGCCAATAATGCTGCTCTAACGGTGACTGATAGCCGGCGGCGGAAATCGTCGTCAACTGAGGCATTTGGGGCCAATAATTCTGCTCCGGCGGCGGTGGCAGATAGCCGGCGGCGAAAAGCTGAGCCTCAACCTCCTGAATGTCGCGATCAATCTGAGCGAGGTGTTGCTGTAGTAGATAAATGTAGCCGACGCATCCAAGTACAGGGTCGCGGATGCGAGCCTCCGCCTCGAATGCCAGTGACTCCACCTTCCTCTTGCGCTGTTCGACCGGTAAGCTATGTAGAATCTTCCCGACGTTGCTGCACCCGTAGACGCGATAGACGTAGTCGAACGACGGGCTGGTCACCGGGAAATAGGGCGCGAATATGCAATTAGGCGGACATTTGTGGCGCATGTGATTGCACGCTGCACACCCCGCCGCCTCCTTCTGCTGGTCCATGTGGCGGAGGAACGGAAAAGGAAGGAAGAGAGAAAAACGAGGATCTAAGATTACGCGCCGCCGCTGGGAGCCGGGAGAGAGACGAAGAGAGGGCAGAGGGCTCGCGGCGATCGGTGGCAAAGTGGGGAGAGACAGCGAGGTAGGGTTTATTAAAAAGAAAAAAAAATAAAAACAGAAAACACAGAAATAAAAAACGTGTGCCCTGTTATTTTCTTCCATTTATTATATTAATTTTGCTTTTTGTTTGTTTGTTTTTAAAAGTTGTATTTTTCTATTAAATAAATAAAGTTACCCTAGTTTTATTAAAATCGCTCTAATTAAAATTTTTATTAACATTTAAAAAAAATATTAATTATATGGAAAAAAATAAAAAAAAGGAAAGGACAAAAATAGGAAAAGTCCTCATTTTTTTATAAGGAAAGGTGCTCCTTTTTTTAAATCATCTGGATGCCATATTTTAAAATTTTAAATAATATCTAGTTTGGTCACTAATTTTTAAATTACCCAATTACTTTTTAATGTATTTTTTTAATTATTATTTCGTATCTATATTTTTCATCTAAATCACGAACTAAGGCGTGTTATAGTAGTTACAAATCATACGGATTATAACGCGAATGTTACAGTAGCTACGATTCGTAATTATTTTAGCCTTAGTATCCATCATATCATTTTAGCCTCCCTCCATTTATATTGATCCCGACCTTGTCTACGGGTAGGTCGGTCGAGCCCGCCAGCCAGCCTGGCGCCACGAAGGGCTAGCGGATAGGTCAGCAAAGATATCACTGAGGGAGTCCCCGAGCCCGGGAGACCTCGGAACCCTATTTAGCTAGCCACGAAGGGGGGCGGTCGGGCCGACCACCACCCCCTCCTAACTCAGTCGGGCACGTAGCTGCTCACGCGCCCTGGCCATTCCCCGACCTAGATCTAGGTCGTGTATCACAGCTGGCCACGTGGCGACCCACGCTCCTATGTCTTCACGGAAACTGGATCAGACAGAAATCACTCAACCAACCCCCCGATTCAGGGTATACCCTACGCCGCCACTTCCCCAGTCAGACGCGTGGCTGCCCACGCTCACTGGCCATCGCCTGACTCGGTCCGTGGCACTTGGACACGCCGGTCGGCGCTCGGGGTACGGGCTATCTCGACCCTACGCCCCCCTATATCATTATATCCAGGGTACGACCCTGCTAACGGGGTTCGGCACGCCTTACTCATCTCTAACACTTCTCGCGGTCAGTCTTTCAGTCCAGTACTTTCGTACTACTCGAGCACCTCGCGTCATGTTGCGCCACTCCTAAAAGCTCCCTACGAGCTGACAGTTATCACCCCTGTCTCGTCAACACGTACAAGGGTTGTCAGCTCCCCCGGCTATATAAACTTCGCACTCCTCCTACTGCAAGTACGTCTGGATGCTCGTGCAAGCTCCCTAATTTACTGTCTCATTTCAATTCCACTATTTGCGCTTGCGGCTACTGACTTGACTGTCGGAGTGCCTGACCGAGGAAATCCCCGGCGGGTTTACTGACGGTCGCTGTTTTGCAGAGCCACACTGGAGCGTTGCCAGCTCGCGACCGCCTCACCAGCTCGTGCCACCCGGAGTCCATCCGTCCCTTAGGCTCGCCACCCCGCTTCGCGACAGGATCAAATTTGGCGCTAGAAAGAGGGACACCAGCAGCCTGATCGGAAGCTAAGATGGAGGAGTCTAACCGAGTTTCGATGACCATCACTCCCAAAGAATACAGGTGACCCTTCCTCCGGCATGCGCATTGTAGTCCCACTTATGTGGCCAAGCCTATGCCAGGCGAAGCACCTGTATCCCAACGGATGGGGGAACAAGGTTCAAAAAGGAGTTCGTGACATGTTGGGCAAATCGGTCCGAGGAAGCTCTTGCCGTTCAGGATGGTACAAAAGATGTATTTTGCAACCTCTGCTTGTCCAGTAAAAGCCCACACCTTCTCAGGGACTGACTACCAACTTGCTCCACGCGAATTATAAATAGGGATCCGCTCCCACTATCCCTCGGCTCAGCTCTCAGGCGCACGCTTGGTGATCCACGCTCCTTGAAATGTCCTTGATCGGGAAGCCTCGGCTCGGCTCTCAGGCGCACGTGTGGCGATCCACGCTCCCTGAGATGTCCTTGACCGGGAAACCTCGGCTCGGCTCGGCTCTCAGGCGCACGCATGGCGATTCACGCTCCCTGAGATGTCCTTGACCGGGAAGCCTCGGCTCGGCTCTCAAGCGCACGCGTGGCGATCCACGCTCCCTGAGATGTCCTTGACCGGGAAGCCTCGGCTCGGCTCTCAGGCACACGCGTGGCGATCCACGCTCCCTGAGATGTCCTTGACCGGGAAGCCTTTCCCTCGGATCGGCTCTCAGCCGGACGCGTGGCGGCCCACGCTCCCTTAGAGATCCCCCGACCGGGTGATTATATTCTCGCCCCGTACGAGCCTTGCCCTCGGATCGGCTCTCAGCCGGACGCGAGGCAGCCCATGCTCCCTGAGAGATCCCCCGACCGGGTGGCTATATTCTCGCCCTGTGCGAGCCTTTCCCTCGGCTCGGCTCCCAGGCGCACGCGTGGCGATCCACGCTCCCTGAAATGTCCTTGATCGGGAACCATACCTCTCTTTACCTCGTAGTCTTCTACTTATGCCCCTTCCCTCTTGGACGTCGTGTGGGCGACGAGCTACCAAGAACCGGAATCACCAAGGGCTTCCAATTAATCACCTTCTTCACTTGCCAATCAAAACCCTAAAAGAGGGTTCACCGCCGACCACCTCTTCCACCCTATCCCTTGTGCCGCCGACTTCAAAGAGCTCCCAAGCTCGCCAACCGCAAGGAGGCACTTGAGAGGAAGATGAAGACGAAGAAGGAGAGAAAAGACCTCCTTTCCAACCCAAAACCTGCCGGAACTCTCCCCTTCCTTAGCTTGCGGCGGTGCCGCCCCTCACCTTCCACCACCGCCTACCGGCCACCTCCCTCCTCTACTTCCTCATCGGACACTACAAAAGGGAGAGAAGAACTCCCCCTTTATCTTGTAGAGGCCACCCACCAAGTGGTTGAGAGGAAGAAGAGAAAAGAAGAAGGAGATGGGTCTCCTTTTTGTCGTGACCTAGGAGAGAGAAGGGAGAGAGGGAGAGGAGAAAAACCTTGGGTTTGGATGATTAATTCAATAAGCCTTGGTTTCTTGATTCCATGGGGTATATATAGGGCTAAGGTAGGGACCATGAGAAGGAGTTGGGTCATGGCCCACTAATGGATTCAAATCCGATCCATTAATGAAGATCCATTCCACTAAAAGATCTTCATTGAACTTCCTCACCAACCTTCATATTTTCATATGGGCTCCACCTATTATGAGTACATCCACCTCCCCGTGTTTAAGATATCGAATGTCCGTCGATTAATTTAAATTACTGACAATTTTAATTGATCAACTTCTAACTTCTTGACTAGTACCACTCAACCTTATCATCATGTTGGATAAAATCCACTTGAATGGTTTAACATGATGAACCTTATGAGCTCATCAAGGTGACATCATCATCCCGACTCACCAAGACACGAATTTCGTCAATAATCAACGACACATCATGTAATTAATATTATTTTTCAACTTACCGGGTTTATCGATTTAGCAGAATAAATCTCGTCCATTGGTAAATCAATGAGAATAAAATACTAAATGCACGTGCCCGTTATTATATCGGGATTTAGAGATTGTACTCCATAATAATCCAATTATTAAGTCGGTACAATTTGGATCACCTCTATTTTGGTCCTGCTCAATGCACACAAAGCACACTAGTGTAATTCTATGGTAAAGATAAACCACATCTAATTACACTACAACAATCCCGATGGTTTGTCCAATTCCATCTCGATTGTGAGCCTTTGCTTATACTCTACAAGGAACTGATAACATGATCTTCTTTGCGTCACCACACACCATGTTATTTATAATGCAGAATAAGAGACGGTTATGCATATACTAATATAAACATGCAACTGTGTTGTTATGATTCTCTTTCAAAATGTGGATGTTTATATATAAAAAAGACAAGTCTTTTAGTATATATCCTAACAGTTACTTCGTGGAACTACTTTATGTGTAATTACAGCTCCTAAGACATCTAAACATAGCACCTCACTCATTCATGAATTCATTGACTTGTTCGGTTATAAGACTTGAATTATTTCTATCCACAGATTTTAACTTCACAAGTGTTGCAGCTACTTGGACATCTTTTGTTATTTCTTCAACATTCTAGAGTATCTTCTTGTGGATCTATCCCCATCAGCTGCTTCTATCTAATCTAGTAATTTACCTTCGTAATTTGTTCAGTCGCTAGATGTTGGTTTTTGAAGAAACAGTTGTCCAAAAGGGAAGTTTCTGATTTTACACAACTAATTGTTTTTGTATTGTAGCTAATAAATTCTTGATCTTTTTCCTCTAAAGTGATATGTTGGGATATTGCAAATTATGTTGCTATTTAATTGTATTTAACGAAATATATGCTTGGTTTGTCACGACCAAATTATGTAAGGTTCCTATCTTCATCATCTTCCCAGTTCAATCTTGAAAGAGCCCATAAGATGGAATTTTTGGTTCAAACTAGTGTTCTTTAAGATTTTGGAAATTGCTAACTCCAGCATCATGCTTACAGGTGATGGATAAACACCTGAGTATTCTTGCAAAGCAACACATAGCTAGAGACGCGCTTTATTAAAGTTCATGCCGAGAAAAGCCCTTTCTTAACTGAGAAGCTTAGGATAATCTTTCTCGTAAAGAATGCCAAAGTCGAGGACTATGTGGTTCAATTTTGTCGAATGACCAGATGATTACTCACTTTGTACAAGTTTCTGTGTGTTCCGTCGTGCATTGCAGGTAGGTTTTGATGAGCTTGGAGGCACTGATGGCTTCAGTACAGAAGAGTTGGAAGAGAGATTAGCCAAGTCTCAAGTTATTGTCTTCGATGGCGAGGTGCCTTCTTACCCGGCGAAGTCCAGCAAAACCAAGAGAAATGTTCGCCAATCGGAAACTGCAAATTCGTCCGACTCCGAGTAGGCTTATGCTCAAGGGTTCCACTACAACTCAAACGGGGGCGATATTTTACCTGTTTGTTTGCGTTATATCTGTATCTACATCCAGATTGTTATCTAGCTGGTTTTTTGAACTCTTGTAATTTCCGAATCCCATATCGGTTTCACGAATGGATGTGACTGATTTGTATTACTATCCGAATCCCGTATGCATGCTTATTCAAAGATAGTTGATTTTGGATCCTAAAGTGTATGATTTAACATAGTTGATTTTAGCATCTAGTTTACCTTGTTCCAGTGTATCAAATACACTTATGGTACTGCTAGGATGCTATGCAATGATAAAATACTTGGGAGAATAAATAAAAAGACTAAAATTAATGAATATTTTAGAGGTTGCCTTTAAGCGTACATAAATTGTGTTTTGAATTTACAAATCAAGGGATTAGCACCTGGATTATCAAAAGAAAAAGAAAAAAAAAACACTTATGATCCTAACAAATCAATCTATATAGACACACATCTGTTTTGTAGCAACAATGTGGCATCCAATGCACAACAAAAGGTTCAACTTCTCAAAGCTCTGGTTCCGCAAAGACCTGAATGAAGTATGTAATCCATAGGAAGATGAAAGACGCTGAAATGAAACAAAAACAAAGGTTGTTTTTGTGCAAAAACAATTAAATAGACAGATTGATCATCATTCGAGTCCTATGAGAGCTAAAACAAGGATCTTACAAGAAATAACAACTCACTCTTTATGACTATATATCGATCATATTCATGAGCAAGTCATGTTTACAACTATTCCTCCATTGTTTATGCAAGACTATTATCAATAGCAATGATAAAAAAAACCCCTAGTAAATGAACAAAGGTGAAGTGTAAAACTAAGGCCCCCAACAATCAATTCAAATGGCAACCTCCATATCGGAGTATCCTACGAATATCTCGGTAGAATCAAGCTCCAGTTTAAAATACTGCTATTGCAGAAAAAAATGCAATAGAAATTTAAAATAGTTTCGTTGATACTTTGCAAGACAATATCAGTTGAAACAAGTCTGTCTATATGTCTAAATCCATGAATATAAATAATAGATAAGGAGTAATACTGAAGTATGACAACTTCAATCTCAGATTATCTTTAAGGATATCATGGTTAAATCAAGCTCTAACATACAAGTATACCACTCATAAAAGAATTCAATAGAAATTTAAACAGTTTTGTTTGGTTAATTCAGCAATCCACGTCCCATTTCATTGTTCTACAGCACCTGAGGGAATACAGAACCGAAGGAGGACCGATCTTCGTTTGTTGACAGGATCATAGTGCATCAAACTTTGATTTTTTTAAAGCCCACACTTATTTCCCTAAATATCCTTGCGTCTGTTTCAACCTTTAATTAAAATAAACAAATAATTTTTTTCTTATTTAAATCATATCAAATTGAATAAAAAAATATTATTATTTTATTCAATAATTTTATAAAAAACTATTAATCATACCAAAACATTTCATTTTAATAAAAAAAATACGCCATTAAAATCATAAAAATTTCTGAATTTATTTATATTTTCATTTTAAAACTCATGATTTTTTTTAAATTTTTAAACTTATTTTTGGCGGTTAGATATTAAATAATAAATAAAAATAAAAATTTAGAAATTTTTAAAAAAATTTATTACCTTTATATATATTGTCAAAAAAAATTTAAACAGTTTTTAATAAAGTTTTAAAATTAAACATGAAAAATAAAGATAAATTTAAGATATTATCTTAAGTTAATAAAATAATTTTTTGATTAGCATAAGCACAATCTTATTTAATTTTTTGATTATCATAAGCCCTTTGAAAATTTTAAAAGATTATCATAAGCGTAATCTTAGTAAAAATTAAAGAGTAATGATTGAGAGAGTGAATTTGGGAGAGTGAATGGGAGAGTGAATGATGTGTAGCTAATGTGTACATGTTCGATCGTCGATCAGACACCACCGATGACCTCTGATTGCCGTCCCGAATCAAAATATGTCCTAAGAAGATGGTGAACCCGGCAGGGTCGCCGGTAATTGAGATCTCGCCGGATTGACGGTGAATGCGACGAGATTATAATTGCGGCGATTCCCGACGAGTTCACCGATCTTCTTAGAACATAGTTTGATTCGGGACGGTAATCAGAGGCCGCCGGTGGTGCCCGATCGGCGATCGGACGTGTATACAATAACTGTCACGTCATTCACTCTCCCATTCACTCTCTCAAATTCACTCTCCCTATCATTACTCAAAATTAAATAAGGCTTTCGAAAAAGAGTGATAGGGAGAGTGAATTTGGGAGAGTGAATGGGAGAGTGAATGGCGTGACAGTTATTGTATACACGTCCGATCGTCGATCGGACACCACTGGCGACCTCTGATCACCGTCCCGAATCAAACTATGTCCTAAGAAGATCGGTGAACTCATCGGGAATCGCCGCAATTATGATCTCGTCGCATTCACCGTCAATCCGACGAGATCTCAATTACCGGCGACCCTGCCGTGTTCACCATCCCTGAAGACATAATTTGATTCGAGACGGCAATCAGAGGTCATCGGTTGTGTCCGATCGGCGATCGAACAAGCACACGTTAGCTACATGTCATTCACTCACCTATTCACTCTCTCAAATTCACTCTCCCAATCATTACTCTTCAAAAAATTAGGAAAATTCAAGTCACGGGTAAAAAACTTCTCTATTTCAAGAGGCCAAGCGAGGGTTTACAGCTACCGTCGTCTTCTTCTTTTGCTTCGTCTTCGCTACGATCTCGACAAACAGGTACATATTTCTTACAGCAGAAATCAATCAATCCTTTGGTGATAGATCACATCATCTTTAGTTTTTTCTTTCGCTTTAGATTCATCATTCTTATTCATGTGTTTATTGAATTAATGTTCATCTTAATTAGATCATCTTCTCCTCTGTTCCGATCCGATGGACATCGATTTCAAAGGTTGGAACCGCCAACCCAGCGGCCCCCTGGTCTCTGCCCCACAAGTGTCCAGAGGGGGTAAATCACGATGAATACTGGGCAGGCTAAGACACCCAGGCGCGAAGGAGGTGGCGGCGGGGTGTGCGGCGTGCAATCACATGCGCCGCAAATGCCCGCCGAATTGCATATTCGCGCCGTATTTCCCGGCGACCAGCCCATCATTCGACTACGTCTATCGCGTCTATGGGTGCAGCAACGTCGGAAAGATTCTAAAGAGTTTACCGGTCGAACAGCGCAGGAAGAAGGCGGAGTCACTGGCATTCGAGGCGGAGGCTCGCATCCGCGACCCTGTACTCGGATGCGTCGGCTACATTTATCTACTGCAGCAGCACCTCGCTCAGATCGATCGAGACATTCAGGAGGCGGAGACCTAACTCTTCGACGCTGGCTATCAGCCACCGCCACCTCCACCTCCGTCAGAGCAGCATTATTGGCGATCCCCAAAAACAAGCTTTAACAAAGAAAGGAATTTGCTTCATTATCTTTTATCCCCTATTAGATGCTGCAAACTTGTAAAAGTTGATCTTGACCTTCTTTTCTTTCTTGAAAAACAAGATTATAAGATCTTGACAGTGGAATGGAGTTAAACTAAGATATCATGAGATATGCATGAAAGTATGACACTCATAAATTTGTCATCTCATAACATAGATTAATACTAAGACGATCTGGTCTACTGCAGTACAAGGGGTCAGGCTCGGGCTCAACTGCGGGTCAGATTTCACTCACTCGAATCGGACCAGAATGGAACACTTATCGACTGTCCTAGCATAGCCAAATGGATTGAGACGTACTTTGAAAATTTGTGGACTCTTTCGTCTCTCAATTCAACAGCTTATACAAGAACAGTTTGGGATAAAGAATGGCAAGTTAAGAAAAAAATAAATGATGAATGAGATTTTTTTAATCAACCTCGGATGATCGATCTGGTCACACGAAAGCTTCTCATCGACCGTCAGGGTAAATCGGGAAGTACTCACAGTGGGCGATCTAGAAGCCCAGTGTCTTAAGATTCGTGCTCTATTTGGATAGCGATTAGTCACTCTATCGCTGCATCATCTCCAGTGGCCGAATGGCAAGTTAAGAGAACAGTGCCTTGCTCGTCACATTTCATCCATGAAAAACTTAGGTGCAGGTACATTCAAATATCACCAAAACATAGCATTCACTATGTACAACTTTTTTAGTTTGCATTTCCAAATTCCAACTACATGTGTTACATGTCTAGTGGCCAAAGTCCCAGAAAAATGTTATTATTTCATAATTCTTTGGTTGACCAGTCAATAAGTAGTAGATTATTATACCTTAGAATATGTCAACTCCCTATAGAAATCCATTGGGATGAGCTGTATGAAAAGCTTCTTTTTTCTTGTTGTTGTCTTTTGCATGTCAATTTTCTCCATTTTTTTCTTCAGGTCACCGCTCCCTTCCTCAGTTGTCATCCATCACGTGGATGGGTATCTAGCTTTGGGAGACCCCTTTATGCTCCATATTCCAATTGAGACTCCAGGATCCAATTTATCTTCTGCATCACGTCACTCGAGTTACCTTCGTTTGCACCACCAGAGGTGACTGTCAAACATCTTATTTTGTTAAATGTTTTGATCTTTACCAATATGAAGCAGTGTTGCTAATGTTAGTTAGTACTTAGTAGTATCTTTGCATGGTACACCATAATTATCCATCTCAAGGCTCTCATTAGGTCTTATTTATGTGACGTGGAGTCTCAAATCTCAATTTTTCTGTCCTTATGTTAATTATGCTATTATACGTGGACTCATTATCCCCTTCAATGGTCATGTTGAACACTAACACTTGGACGCCAACATTTTTGAGTTGGCGGCTAGATTTGACCATCTGACAGACATGGCTAAAGGATCAACTTCCATCAGCACCCCTTAATAAATTATACAGATATTTGTGAACATTTAGGTTGGCGGCTATCATTTATTGTTGCTTTTTTCCATGTACCCAATGCAGCTTTCGTTTCGAAGGTTCCAAGCTGATGAACAAGGATGGGTGGACACAATCAAGTCAGTGCGATTTGGATGAACTGTCAGGATTAGTACCATGGATTGGCTTGGGCAATCTCAATATTTGCGACAAACTGTCTTCTGGCATTCCCTCTCATCTGCAGTCTCTGAGGTATACTACTCTGCACATTCACCGTGAATTTTCCTTACTGAGCTCGGGCTAATAGTGGTTATGAATGCTTTTGATTTCAAGAACCCCATAAGCAATTGTTCGTGAATCTAGTTTGATGACAATGCACGCCGTATCCTTGAGCTAAAAAGCTTCTGAAACAGGTCATCTTCTCCAAGCATGCCACGGTCAACATACTAGTCGCCTACTGGAGTCATTTTCTCAACGGCACGGATGAATACCTGAAATCCATCCTCTACTCCAACATTCTTTGCCATTCCTCAAGGCGAAACAACTGCAAAGGTAGAGTCAACATCAAGTACTACATTGTGCCTGGCTATGAGAAGACCGGAGCCGCAAAATCCAATAACAACGCGACTGGAAACCTTTACCTTGGTTTCACCCGCGTCAACCACGGCAAGTATGCTGTCAGTGACGTGCGAGCACACATAGGCACCAGTAATCTCATCTGGGATTACTTCTACACGACGGCAGGTGTGAGTTTCGGAAGCTACAACCCTGTCATTGTTGCACAGCTCCAGGAAATCTTCGACGCAGATTGGAACTCTCCCTATGCCGTTCCAGTTGAGCCATTACCTGCCTCGGCTTAAGGTCTCGAATACTTGGTACAAGAAGTCATTCTATTGCAATCAAGCGTATACCTTCAAACATCATGGCAAATATTGTGATGTTTCCAATTAGTAGATGATGATCTATGGTGAATAAAGATGAGAGTTTACTTTCTTTTTGCTAAACTAGTTGTTGTAATTCAAACATAACATTTAAGGAGAAGATTTTAAATTTTAGTGCATGATGATATTAGATGTTAATTGGTCATTAAAAAATGTGTTATGGGGACAAACAAATACTCAAACAAATAAGAGGATGAAAGTGAAGAGAGAGACGAAGATAATAACAGACAAATCGACAAGAAGTGCAGTGAGTCGACTGCAGCTAAATTGAAATTGGGAAGTTGAGAAAGAAAGATGAAAAACAACTGAGAACTCAAATGGGGGCAAAGCACACAACCTATTTCCAACTGGGGTTTGAGGGGTAGTGAACCAATACAAATTATGATCAGGAGTATCTCCTACCTGGTCAGCCTGGTAACTTCTTAGACGAGGCATTTGCAGGGCTATGGTGTAGCAGTAGGACGATTAGTGATTATCTCAGACATCTGCGATTCGATCCCCAGTTACGGCATATTTTATAGAATTTTTTTCTTTCAAATGGAGAGTTCGCGAGCGCTTTCCAATTTACCCTAGCGATCAATGAAAAATTTTCATGATCAAATCCATCGTCCAATATTCATCTATGATGTATTCATTATTTTTGGTAACATCTTAGACCACAACGTGGCCTTTAACGACTACCCGCTTGAGGGTTTAGAGGCCAAATTAGACTTAACTTGATTTTAATGATTGAAATAACTCTTTAACCTTGAATTTATGGTTGTATTTTTCTACCATTCTAACAATTATGTAAGTATATAAATCATTCCCGATATATCTTCCATTTTCCTAGAGGATTTCCATACTTTAGCTTTATACCAGTGCTAAACGTAGTATACTAAAATAGGTATACGAGTGTAAGTTTTGCGAAAAAGAATGAGCCATGCTTGTTACACAAGACCTCTCTTCTCGGTCGAACAACTTTCCGACTTGGTTCAAATCCATTAGCTTCGAGTTGAGTAGTAAACATTGACGATTCTTGCCTAATCGATTTTGTATCTCTCTTGAGTATCGTTTGACATCTCCCACCAAGACCGAACACCCTCACCTTCCTCCAACCTTAATCATATCCTTCTTTGTAAGACAGTTGGAAGCAGGACTAAGCTTTCTCATTCATCTTTTTTTTTTATAAGTTATCCTCAACTTCCAAATTACATGGGTTAAAAATATTAAAGAATTGTCATTAAATTTTAAATTGTTCAACAAATATGTCTCAGGTAAAAAACAATGTTCATCTTGAGTTCCAATAATAATAAACGAATAATTGATAAGTAAAATGTTCATGTCTTCAACAATTCTTATGGCATTGATCTCCAACGTGGAAAATCTAGCTGCTGAGGAGCAACGTGGGAAATCTAGCAGCCAAGGAGCTGCCGCTTGAGCTCGGCGAGATACGGGACCTCGGCTTCCATCGTGTCATCATGCTGGAGTGGCGTCGAAGGGATCTCGCTGAGGAGGTCCTGCTCGAGCTCGGCGAAATACTGGACCATCGTATCATCCTGCTGTAGTGGCGTCGAAGGGATCTCGACGGCTGTCATCGTCAGCTGGTCATCCTGCAGTGGCGGATTCGAATGAAGCATCTGAGGAATCGGCTCTGACTGAGGCATCGATGGATAGGTGTCGGCTCCGCGCTGCTCATGATGCGGCGACACCGTCATCGTCAAGTGAGGCATCTGGTGACAATAATGCTGCTCTAGCGGTATCGGTGGTGGCGGTGGCGGTGACTGATAGTCGGCGGTCGGAATCGTCGTCAACTGAGGCATTTGGTGCCAATAATGCTGCTCTGGCGGAGACGGCGGTGGCTGATAGCCGGCGGCCGACAGCTGGACCTCGCCTTCCATCATATCATCCTCGCTGAGGAGGTACCGCTCAAGCTCAGCGAAATACTGGACCTCGGCTTCCATCGTATCATGCTGCCGTAGTGGCGTCGAAGGGATCTCGACGTCTGTCATCGTCAACTGGTCATCCTGCTGCGGCGGATTCGACTGAAGCATCTGTGGAATCGGCTCTGGCTGAGGCATCGATGGATAGGTGTCGGCTCCGTGCAGCAAATCGTCTGACTGCTCATGATGCGGGGGCACTGTCGTCGTCATCAAGTGAGGCATCTGGTGGCAATATTGCTGCTCTAGCGGGGGCGGGGGCGGGGGCGGTGACTGATAGCCGGCGGAGGAAATCGTCGTCAGCTTTGGCATTTGGTGCCAATAATTCTGCTCCGGCGGAGGTGGCGGTGGCTGATAGCCGGCGGCGAAAAGCTGAGCCTCGACCTCCTGAATGTCGCGATCGATCTGAGCGAGGTGCTGCTGCAGTATATAAATGTAGCCGACGCATCCGAGTACAGGGTCGCGGATGCGAGCCTCCGCCTCGAATGCCAGTGACTCCGCCTTCCTCCTGCGCTGTTCGACCGGTAAACTCTTTAGAATCTTTCCGACGTTGCTGCACCCATAGACGCGATAGACATAGTCGAATGATGGGCTGGTCGCCGGGAAATACGGCGCGAATATGCAATTCGGCGGGCATTTGTGGTGCATGTGATTGCACGCCGCACACCCCGCCGCCACCTCCTTCTGCTCGTCGATATCCATCGGATCGGAACAGCTAGAGGAGAAGATGATCTAGATAAACATTAATTCAATAAAAACGTAACACGAATAAGAATGATGAATCTAAAGCGAAAGAAAAAAAGTAGAGATGATCTAATCTATCACAAAAGGATTAATTAATTTGGGCAGTAAGAAATATGTACCTGTTTGTCGAGATCGTAGCGAAGAAGAAGCAAAAGAAGACGAAGACGGCTGTAAACCCTCGCTTGGCCTCTGGAAACCGAGAAGTACTGTCTTATCTGTGACTTGTGCAAGGGGGAAAGCCAATGTATATATATATATATACACGTACACACACCTGTGACTTGTGCAAGGGGCAAGTCAATATATATATAGTGGGAATATGTTATATTTGAGTTTTCTCAAGAGATTGTAAGATTGCGCTTATGATAATCTTTTAAAATTTTTCAAGGGTTTATTCAATCATATTTTTTTTTACGAAACTTACGGTAATAAACTTTATTACAAACGGTTTAAAAATATATATACAAAGGTAATAAAAATTTAAAAATATCAAATTTTTATTTTTTATTTATTATTTAATGTCAAACTATAAAAAATAATTAAAAATAAAATAAAATCATGAGATTTATATTGAAAAATAAAAATAAATTAACTAAATTTTTATGAATTTAATGACGTATTTTTTTATTAAAATGAAATATTTTAGTATCATTAATAGTTTTTTTTATAAAATTTTTGAATAAAATAATAATAACTTTTTATTCAAGTTGATTTAATTTAAATTAGTAAAAAATATTTGTTTATTTTAATTTAAGGTTGAAATAGACGGTAAGGATATTTGGGGGAATAAGTGTGGGCTTTTAAAAAAAAATCAAAGTTTGATACACTATGAAAAATTCAAAAAAAAACTGATGAATTTTGAGAAAATGCTAAGAATCAAACATGCTCCTTTCAGAAGTTCAAATTTAAGAATGAAAACGATCTATGTGAAATTCAGTGAAAGACTATGGATATTCAACGAAATAATAAGTATATGTGAAATTCAATGAAAGACTATGGATATTCAATGAAATAATAAGTATATAATTAACGAAGTGTAGGAATGTGAAGCAGGGCCGTCTTCAGGAAATTGAAGGCCCTAGACTAATTTTTTCACGAGCAAGGTGATTTTCATGATTGTTTAACATGATTAATAAAAGAATTAAAAATCAACTGGAGAAACACATGATTAACAAAAAATCTACTATTTTTCGGAAAAAATAGGCACAGCCGACAAAAAAAATCTGTAAATCTACTATTTTTCAGAAAAAAACATGATTAACAAAAAAAATTAAAAGCAAGATCGTTTACCGGCAAGGGACCGGGCAGGGCACAACAGAGAAAATCAGTAGAGGGAGGTCCACGGCAAGATAGAGCACAATCGGAGAGACAAGTAGAATTGTAAAAGTCGCGACGAGGACAACGCACAGCAGGACACAATTGAAGAGAAGATTCCAAACTTATAGAACTATAGTCTGTAGAATAGTGACGAGGGAAGCTCGGAGGGCTTGGCGTTGGCGAGGAAGCGGAAGAGTTGAAGAGGCGAAGCGTCAAGGGAATCGCCAATCATGCGGCACTAGGCCTTTGTTCGCAAAATTTGGCGGATTTGGTGAGAAAATAAAAAAAAAATTAGAAAGGAAATATATATATATATATATATATTAATTTGATATTTTGAACTAATGGACTCTCCACTAAACCTATCAAAGCCATTATATATTAAACAATATAATTTATTATTAAATATATATATATATATATATATATAATTATTAAAATAAAAAAAATATGAGGCCCTTATAAGAGGGAATTGCCTAGGGCCTCCCCTTAAAGCCGGCTCTGATGTGAAATAAAAGTGTAAGTTTATTACTTCGCCATAAAATGACGAAGTTTTTATCCGGTCTAAACCGGTACAAAATTGAACCATTTATAAAGTAAAAAAACTCTTTTACATCATCGGTTCCATAAAAATACTAAAATAGTTGATCACGTATAACTTCACATATTATATTAATTAATGAAATAAATTATTTATACGACTTCATAATTTTTTAATTGTAATACACTAAGGCTACGTTTGGTAGGAGGTAATGTAATCGAGTCTGTAATGTAATCAAGTCTGTAATGTAATGTAATGTAATCAAGATTACATTACTATGTTTGGTAACGAATTGTATGTAATCTTTGATTACGAAGGTGATTACATTCTTTTGTTTGGTATCCATTTGTTTTTCGAGGAATGTAATTCATATTATTCTAAAATGACAAAAATATCCTTATAAATAAATTTACATAATTTTATTCTCCCTTTCAATTAAATAGATTTTTCATTTATGTAAAATTTATTTTTAGGATTAAAATTATTTTATTGGACAAAAATTTATAAACATTTATTGGACAAAAATTTGACCGTACTTACACATAGCATATTAATTTACCGACTAAGAAACATAAGGCCAAACTTAAATCCTTGAGATTAAATTATTATACAATGCATAAACTTAAATCCGTAGAAAATATAAAGCCAAACATAAAATTATAATTAAAATTATATTGGTTTTCTAGCATATCCCAAACATCATTAAAAAAAAAAGTTGCAGTTCACAATATAAAGACATAACCACAAAATCTATAAGATTTACTTCTCAAATCTCTCCACTCAATAATGCTTTCACCCAAATTTCTTTCTCATCATCTGGTATGGTGAAGAAAATATCTGTAGTCTCACGATCACGACCACTTTTTCTTGTCGCTTTATGTCTCTCCAACATACTAAGGCCAGATAACATTGTTAAAACCTCATTGACTTTCATTCTTTTTTCAGCACCTTCATCATATTCCAATGCTTTACTCAATCGGTTACTTGCCTTGTTAAGTTCTTCCCCAAGAATAGTTGTCGTATCTCTAATAACTTGAGCCAAATCTTTGGTACTCTCACTCTTTCTCTTTTTTGGCTTAGAAGTCTCTTCATTTGATGCAAATATGAAATCTTGGACATATGAAGCAGAATCACCTTCAACAGCTACACATTCATCATTATTTTCATTTGCTACTTTGTCTAATTCTTCCACAATATCAGCAGGGACTTGAGCATCTTTCCCGGATGCACGATCTCTACCAAAGATGATAGAAAGTTCATCATAATAAGGCAATGACTTGAATCTAAACTGTTCTGCATCTCCATGAGTCTACAAAAAAAAAATCATATTACCAACTAAACAAATGAAAATAAAAAAATTTATTTTAGTGATAAAATAAATTACCTTGAGATATTCATCCCACACGGCATTCTCAGCTGTAACACATTTTTTTTTTGAGTCCCAACCAAAACCGCTACTACCAACTCCATATAACATGTCATGCACAACATTGTGGAGTTTTTGGAAAGTTCTTAACCTTGATTCAATGTGTGGTTTTGCCTTAATTTTATGTCCAGGTAAGCTAACCTCAAGCATTTGTTGTAGTTTTTGTCCATGCCCTGGCCTAAAACCTTTCTCATGCTTGTTTCTAAGTTCTCCATCATTGTTTAATTGTAGTAATGCTTCGATTAGCGCAGCATCTTCTTTAGAGGACCATTGATGTTTGTTTTTTCTTGGTGATCTTTTTGGATTATAAGCTTCTTCTGATGGTTTAGACGTCATGCTGACCTATCAAACAATTCAAAGACGATTCAAACAGAATAAACACATGACTCATGCAAATTCAATCAAATGGAGAAATACACATTACCCATGCAAATTCAAACAGAAAAACAATTTGATAAAAAATAATAGACAATAACAAGGATGGCTTAAAATACACATTATCAAAATGGAATCAAGTGGAGAAAAACAGTAACCGAAAAATAAAGGGAACATATGTCAACAAAAGCGTTTACAGTCAATAGATAACACAATTAGCACAAGGAGAGCTTCCATTCATTAACAAGTCAAAGGATAAACTTGCATTTTGAAAAATACATATTACAGAGAAATCAAAGGATATTCTTACATTCATTAACAAGTCATAAAAAAAAGTACAATTAAACATAATATGAAAATCTGAACATTTAATAAAAATTACACAAATGATCTCATCTAGAGCTTTTCCATTCATTAAACATGTCATTGGCCAAATTATCTCGCCAATTGCTAAATTCACTGGATGTCTCAATTGTTAACACCATGTTTTCATAAATTTCAGCAACTTCATCTTGTTGACTATCTAGGCTTCTCTCCAACCTTCTTTCTGCAAGATCCCCAGCCATTTCTGTCCTAATAAAATTGTGAAGAAGGCAACATGCCATAATAATTCGATTTTGAGTTTGGATTGGATAATAAGTAGGACTTCTAAGTATTGCCCAGCGTATTTTAAGTAGCCCAAAGCATCTCTCTATCACATTTCTCGCAGCCGAATGCTTCATATTAAAAAACTCTTGAGGAGTTCTAGGGATTCGGCCATCTTTCCATTCATTTAAATGATATCTTTGACCTCTATATGGTGCTAAAAAGCCTTCACAATTTGTGTAACCGACATCGACAAGGTAATAATATCCTATAAATTGAATAAATGTATTAAAGTAGATCACTCAAAACACAAAAAGATATTTAAGATATTTTAAAAAATTAATTAGCACACCGTGTGGAACTTTTAATCCATTTTTTCTAGTAATTGCATCTCGTAGTACTCTACTATCTGCTGCTGAACCTTCCCATCCAGACAACACATATGTAAATTGCATATCTTGGGAGCAAGCAGCAAGCACATTAGTAGCAATTTCTCCCTTTCTTGTCCGATATCTAGGTCTATCCTCTGCTGGTACTCTAACTTTAATGTGTGTCCCATCCAAAGCTCCCAAACAATTCTAAAAGAAACAATCAAAAGAAAATAAGAAAAATATATCCTAATTCCAAACTTAGAAAATAAATGTAATAATTACCTTAAACCATTTCCATCTCCAATCTGTTGAATCTGCTGCAATTGGCTTTGGATTTGCGAAAAACTTATTTTGCAGACGAATAACAGCATTCAGAAATCGAGAAAAATGTCTACTAATTGTTTCACCAGACCTTTTGAATCGAAATTGTATAGTTCTATTCTTGACATGATGAGCTAGCAAATGTAATGACATTGCTACTTGCTCATCTAGCTCCATATATTTTGTTCCTTTCAGACCGCCTTCATTTTCGAGCATACAACACAACTTTGTAAAACTACTCCTATTCATTCTTAGTTGTGCTATGCAAGTAGTGTCACTCTCATATGCTAAATTATATATCATCTTTCTCCTAGCAAAAGCATCATTCATATGATATCGTCTTTTCAAGCAATATGATCTGTTACGCCATTCCACTAAAATACAACACATTTGAAAAAACCAATTTACTATTTTCAAGATCTCCAACCAATGCATTAATACAATGATTAATTTTCTTTTTCTCATTATATAACTTGTCTTTAAACTAAGACGAGTCATGACTGCAAAATAAATGAGACACCAATGAAAACACATATTGAAAATAATATATAACAACAACATAACGATTTTGATAAATGTATTAAAGTAGA
Source organism: Boesenbergia rotunda (assembly GCA_024364735.1). Taxonomy (NCBI): domain Eukaryota; kingdom Viridiplantae; phylum Streptophyta; class Magnoliopsida; order Zingiberales; family Zingiberaceae; genus Boesenbergia; species Boesenbergia rotunda. Next base: position 1,198,159 of record JAGFNQ010003310.1, read on the forward strand.
TCACTCAAAACACAAAAAGATATTTAAGATATTTTAAAAAATTAATTAGCACACCGTGTGGAACTTTTAATCCATTTTTTCTAGTAATTGCATCTCGTAGTACTCTACTATCTGCTGCTGAACCTTCCCATCCAGACAACACATATGTAAATTGCATATCTTGGGAGCAAGCAGCAAGCACATTAGTAGCAATTTCTCCCTTTCTTGTCCGATATCTAGGTCTATCCTCTGCTGGTACTCTAACTTTAATGTGTGTCCAATCCAAAGCTCCCAAATAATTCTAAAAGAAACAATCAAAAGAAAATAAGAAAAATATATCCTAATTCCAAACTTAGAAAATAAATGTAATAATTACCTTAAACCATTTCCATCTCCAATCTGTTGAATCTGCTGCAATTGGTTTTGGATTTGCGAAAAACTTATTTTGCAGACGAATAACAGCATTCAGAAATCGAGAAAAATGTCTACTAATTGTTTCACCAGACCTTTTGAATCGAAATTGTATAGTTCTATTCTTGACATGATGAGCTAGCAAATGTAATGACATTGCTACTTGCTCATCTAGCTCCATATATTTTGTTCCTTTCAGACCGCCTTCATTTTCGAGCATACAACACAACTTTGTAAAACTACTCCTATTCATTCTTAGTTGTGCTATGCAAGTAGTGTCACTCTCACATGCTAAATTATATATCATCTTTCTCCTAGCAAAAACATCATTCATATGATATCGTCTTTTCAAGCAATATGATCTGTTACGCCATTCCACTAAAATACAACACATTTGAAAAAACCAATTCACTATCTTCAAGATCTCCAGCCAATGCATTAATACAATGATTAATTTTCTTTTTCTCATTATATAGCTTGTCTTTAAACTAAGACGAGTCATGACTGCAAAATAAATGAGACACCAATGAAAACACATATTGAAAATAATATATAACAACAACATAACGATTTTGATAAATGTATTAAAGTAGATCACTCAAAACACAAAAAGATATTTAAGATATTTTAAAAAATTAATTAGCACACCGTGTGGAACTTTTAATCCATTTTTTCTAGTAATTGCATCTCGTAGTATTCTACTATCTGCTGCTGAACCTTCCCATCCAGACAACACATATGTAAATTGCATATCTTGGGAGCAAGCAGCAAGCACATTAGTAGCAATTTCTCCCTTTCTTGTCCGATATCTAGGTCTATCCTCTGCTGGTACTCTAACTTTAATGTGTGTCCCATCCAAAGCTCCCAAACAATTCTAAAAGAAACAATCAAAAGAAAATAAGAAAAATATATCCTAATTCCAAACTTAGAAAATAAATGTAATAATTACCTTAAACCATTTCCATCTCCAATCTGTTGAATCTGCTGCAATTGGTTTTGGATTTGCGAAAAACTTATTTTGCAGACGAATAACAGCATTCAGAAATCGAGAAAAATGTCTACTAATTGTTTCACCAGACCTTTTGAATCGAAATTGTATAGTTCTATTCTTGACATGATGAGCTAGCAAATGTAATGACATTGCTACTTGCTCATCTAGCTCCATATATTTTGTTCCTTTCAGACCGCCTTTATTTTCGAGCACACAACACAACTTTGTAAAACTACTCCTATTCATTCTTAGTTGTGCTATGCAAGTAGTGTCACTCTCATATGCTAAATTATATATCATCTTTCTCCTAGCAAAAACATCATTCATATGATATCGTCTTTTCAAGCAATACGATCTGTTACGTCATTCCACTAAAATACAACACATTTGAAAAAACCAATTCACTATCTTCAAGATCTCCAGCCAATGCATTAATACAATGATTAATTTTCTTTTTCTCATTATATAACTTGTCTTTAAACTAAGACGAGTCATGACTGCAAAATAAATGAGACACCAATGAAAACACATATTGAAAATAATATATAACAACAACATAACGATTTTGATAAAAAAATTGAAAAAAGGCAAAAAAAACAAAAGGTAAAACTGATGGTTCTCTTATGCAATAGAAGTTGTTATCTGGTGGAAGTCGACCATGAACCTAGTATAAGAACTGGGTTTTTTTAGCATGAGGCAAAAAAAAACAATAAGGTAAAACGATTCTGAGTTTAACCACCAATGCATCATGTTCTGCAATTCTTCTGGCAACTTTGTTTTTTATGGTCGACTTCCACCAGAATAGCAAATCTAGGTTCATGGTCGACTTCCACCAGAATGCAAGAACTGGGAAGCTTACTGGAGTCCACAGGAAATACAGTTCGTTCAAATATGGATGCACGGCAAAATCAGAACCTGCTCATTTTTTATTGAACACTGATCTTTAGAGAAAATTGGAATTTCTTGAAAGGAGATCCAAAACATGACATAAGTTGGTGACATAAGTGAGTGTGGGTCGCAAAGAAGTTGCAGAACATGATGAAGACGATCTTTAATTGAAGGCGATCTTTAATTGAACACTGATCTTTAATGAAATTGATGGACTAAATCATTCAAAAGAACACGATGAACACGATGAAACCAAAAAAAAAAAACTTTGCTGCAGTGCTTTAATGGGAATTCCAGAAACAAGTAAAAATTGAACACGATGAAGACGATGAACAACCAAAATGAACAACCAAGATGAACACGATGATCAACCAATATGAACACGATGAACATACCTTTTTTTTTTGGTGAGGGGAACCAAACAGAAGATAGAGGCCTCTGCAAAACCTAGAAATCTCACTGTTTCGTTCGCCGATCGCCTTTCTCTTCGCCGCTCGCCGTCGCTAGGTTTCGAGCCTCTGCAAAACCTAGAAATCTCGCTGTTTCGTTCGCCAATCGCCTCTCTCTTCGCCGCTCGCCGTCGCTAGGTTTCACAGATCGCCGCTCGTCGTCGCTAGGTTTCGCAGATCGCCGCTTGCCTTTGCTTTTCTGCCGATTTGTTTCTGCCGTCGGGACTTGGGAATACAGGGTTTCGGGAATAGAGGGAGGGTAGGTTAGGAATTGAGATTACGGGGTGGGAATGTAATCGAGATTACGGGGCTTTTCTTTTGTAATCCAGATTACAACTTATCACCCTCTTTTGTAATCGAGATTACATTACATTACATTACGAGTTTAAAGTGATTCCAAATAAAGGAATCCAACTTGTAATTTAATCTCGATTACATTATAGGGTGGATTACACCCTACCAAACGTAGCCTAAATGTTTGATTTAACTTCGTCACTATTTAAATTTGTTGAAGCCTCATTGTATTATATTACTATATCATTTATTTGTAGTATATAAGTAATTAACCATATTTTACTGCAATACAATTTTAATTTAATAAAGTAATTTATACGAACAACTTCTCATATTTGAACCGGTGAAGTAAATATTTTCTTTAACTTCGCTATTATTTAAATTTATCAAAGTTTTTTTATTATATTACTCCACTATTTATTTGTAGTATAGAAATAATTGATCATATTTTATTATAACATAATTATAATCGAACAAATATTTTTCACCACAAAAATAAAATAAATATACCATAAATATCTCACAATCTAAAAGTGTACACACAAAAGATATGTTTGACCAACTGCACTTAAAAGTGTTTTCATAAATCTTTAAATACAATTCAAAAATTTATATCACAACCTACACAACCTTTAGACACCCACATACATATGGACGAATTCGCTCCATTGACTTCTTACTTCATCATACTGAGATTGATTGTAATAATGGTTCTTAATTGATTCTGCAAATTGAAACATTGACAGAAATTTAAAATAATTAAGTAACATGAATATAATATATTTGCACCAACATAAAAAATTAAAAAAAAGTTACACCTAATTTATGATTAATATTTAATAACATCATGAAAGTAAGACTACAAATAAAATAAAATACATGAAAATATATACCTGTACAACAGTGTTATAATATCAAGACAATATATGGATTGAGTATCACACAAAGTGAAGTAGAAAACAAACTTACACAACTACATGGAAACAAGTCATAGAGATAATTGTGCAAACTCACGAAACAAGAAACTAATATAAGGAAAAGAACAATACCATGCAAAAGGAAATAGATCAATGCATGGATGCTTATATTCTGACCATGAACATAAAACTAGTATAAGTAAAAGAAGAATTTTATGCAAAAGTAAATACATCAAGGGATCATATGCTTACATTATGAGATATAACACTAATACATGGAAGCAAATCATAGAGATAATTGCCTAGCATCAAGGGTAAAAGTTTAATAAATAATAACATAGTGATAGACACAGGAAAAAAATTACTATTAAGTTCTGGAAGAAGAAATTTGCCTTTGTCTCTAACTGTGTATCTCCCTCAAAGACTATTTCTTTCATGTAGCATGTTACACAATATTCACATTCAATACTACCACTTTATTTTAGATTACCCTAATGAAATTGAAAAGATAATGTTATTAGTCACAATACAAATAATAAAAACTGTCAATTGATACCTAAATGCTTAGTTAAAATATATACCGTCAATTGTATAAAACTTGGTCCATTTGAAATATCCCTTGAGGCATTGTACATCTTGACCCCACTATATTGTAAAACATATAAAGTTATACTTTCATATTTGTATCTAAATGTATTCATGTACAATTAATATAATCTACTATTTACTTGGCCACAATAGTGTTTCAAGCATGATATCGGCTTCTATTACCCATAAAGTCCAATAAATATATCATATTCCATCTTCATTTTTGATAGTCAAGATCTAATGGTACCTACAAAAACGACAATACAACATTGACTGGTATGTAGTAGGAATCAATAAATAATTAAAATCTTACCCAACGTTTTTATATGATAAAGCATATACTATCTCTATTTAATACTTTCAACTGAACAGCAATATGTTGTAACAATTTACTATCATCTTTAGGCACACCGTATGTAGGTATGTCGCTGGGATGCACAAATGAGATATACTGACTAGTAGAATTTTCTTAATTTACTTCGTATATTCACCGAAGTCATAGATAGATAATTACCGAAGTAGACGCACGTGAAGTAAAAAGGAATTATTTTACTTCGTCATATCACCGAAGTCATATCCATAAAAATAGCGAAGTCTTTTACCGGTTCAAAGAGGCAAATCGATTCAGATTTGGACCGATTCTGAAGTAAAAACTTATCTTTTACTTCGTTGGTTTTGTAAAGTGCTGAAGTAATCGATGATATATAACTTTACCGTTTAAATTGATTGTCGAAGTAAAAAAAAATTTATTGCTTTAGTAGTTTTGTAATTCGACGAAGTAATAGATGATATATAACTTCACAGTTTACATTAATTATCGAAGCAAATATATTAAACAATATTCCAATATAATATTTTTTTTTAAATTAAATAATATTTTATTATACAATAATATTCTAATATATATATATAACTTAAATGCATTAATAGATTGAACAATTATATATATATATAACTTAAATGCATTAATTAGATTAAACAATTATCCATTCAAAATGATGAATATATATTAACGAATTCATCAATGTACAAGTATATATAACCAAAATATACATCCACAAGTATATCCAAAATCTATAATGAAAGAACAAAATATGTATCCTAAGTACATCACCAATTTAGACACCTCCATATGAGTAGACGAATTCACTCCATTCGCTTCTGACATAATCATATTCGGATTGTTGGTAATATTGATTCTTGATTGTTCCTGCAAAATTTTATGCAAAAATACAAAATGTATTAAATTCATCCAACTGTAATAGTTTATCTCAATCATAAACCAAAGCATATAATAATAAAAAATATTACCATCTTCTCCAACTGTAAATTTTCACATTCAACTAACTCTTTCATGTACCTCATCACACAATATCCACATTCAATAGAACCACTTTGTTTTAGATTACCCTACAATGAAATAGAAAAGGTAATGTAATGGTCATAATCCAAGTTATAAGAACCATCCATTCATATCTTCATACATAAACACAATACATACTGTTAATTGTTTAAAACCTGATCCTTTAGAGATACTCCACAAAAAAGATAATGTACTTTTTATCAAAAAGTACACAACCCTTAGGCACCCACAAGTAGACGAATTCACTTCATTCACTTCTTACTTCATTATAATGAAATTGCTTGTAATACTGGTTCTTAATTGATGCTGCAAATGAAAATATTAACAGAAGTTAGGAATATAAAATACAACTATATTATCATCAAGAAAGATAAAACTTGACTCCCTAAACTTTGCTAGCTTTACTGAACTTCATTTGAACTAATCAATCCAACCCAATGTCTATTATCTCTAGACTTTCAAAAGAATGTTTGTATCAAAACTAGTCCAATTTTAGTTATAATATTGCATCCATAGAAAAATCAAATCTAACAAGTAGTTTACTTGATGAGATCAGTAATTTTTTCAGTATCAAAACTAGATAAAATTCTACTAGTTATTTCCAAAAAGGTGGGTTCATGTTCTGGACAGATTAAATATGTCGAGTCCATAATATTGGCTATTCTTGTATGGTTTTAGAACACAAATTTTACAATTGGCGCCATATACATTATACAGATAATTAACTTAAAGAATATAGAGGAAAAGATTGTTAACCTCTTTTTTCCCTTACAATTGGCTATTTTTGTGTTGTCAACCTCGTTTTTTCCATTTCAAGCTCCAGCTTAAAATATGGGAGAAGATTGTTACTTCAGGTAAATGGTAAGTAGAAGAACAAAGTAATAACTTTAAGAAACGCAAAGGAATTAAAAATGATAGGTGTAAAGAGTGCATATTACTCATTGTAAGGATCAAAGCAATAGAGAGCATGGCAACTATTACTCACACAGATGATAGCAAGCTTTGCCTCTTTGGTTTTTTACTATAAATACTTTCTGATGTTAGGAGCAAATGCATTTAAACACAAAGGGACAACCATACCTCTATGGTTTTTTACTATAAATGCTTTCTAAAGTTAGGAGCAAATGCATTTAAACACAAAGGGACAACCATAACACAGTGCATTTCTTAATTCTCAAATCATTATATGAAGAACCACCTAAAGAGGGAGAGTGCTGAAAATGTAGAAACCTGTTCATGAATTCAAAATTTGATAGCATTGTTCATTCTGACCAAGTGATATATGATCTGTCCAATTTGATAACGTGAGTGGGGAAAATTCATCAAACAGAACTTAAGTTGAAATGTGTTAAATTTTCAGACTAAATAAAAAGGAAGTGTTGAGAACAAAACAGATTTCAAGTCTTTCTCATAAGAAATTATTTTGGAAAAAACAACCGTGCTTGTTACAAAGGTCTTTGCACCAGTAGGATCGACTAAAATATATTGAAAGAATAGAAACAGTGAATGCAGAACATAATAATTTTCATAACCTATGAGGATCAGAAGGTGAGGCAGGATATGGGAAGATCACCTGTGGGCCATTAGCTCTATATCCCTTCCACGTGTAGGCTCTGTCATTTGAGAGCCTCAACTGACTTTAGACTTTTGTTCCTCTCCATGTGAACCTTGGCTTCTTGGTGCATGCATCAGCTGCTCCATGTAAATTCACAAGAAATATGGCAGATTTCTATCCAATGGGACTAGCGTGGAAATTTTGTATGCAAGAACGAACAAAAGTTGAAAAAGTTGAAAATTGTATTTTAGTTATTTTTGTTTAATGAATTAGCAACCAAGTGCAAGTATCACATTGTAGAAAATTTAACAATCAACCATGTAGAACATAAATTAGTAACAATCATCATTTTAAGTGTTATGGTCACTACCAATGAGTCCTCTGAAATACTGTTATTAAACTCACGAAATAATTTTTTCACCCTGTCATTATAAACCATTCTTGATGAATCAAGAAATACTGTTATGGTCACTACCAATGAGTAGTATCTCTGTGGTGCGAAAGGTTTCTGAATAGGGAAGAGACTAGTTACTATGGATCACAAAATAAATCAAAGCACGCATAGGTCGCACGCATAGCACATAGACACGAACAGTATCTGAATTGATTATTTTAGTGGATACTAAAATTAATAAATTTATTATTTCTGAATAAGAATTAATTAGATTATTAATTATTTCTGAAATATTAGAAGCTAGAACAAATCAAGATCAAATATGGATTTATTTGATCTAGAGAAGAGAAAGTGGATTTTATCTCTTATTCTCTTGGAGAATTTGAAGAGTCACAATTATGGTGGCAATTATGGAAAAAATGAAGAGTTTCTATTAATGGTTATTAATGGAGAATTTAAAAAGTTGCAATTATGATAATTAATGGAGAAGATGAAAAGTCATGTCTCTTCATCTTCCTTGGAGGCTATATATAACCACCCTTAGAAGAAGACTAGGAGCACTTCTCCTTTGTCTTTCTTGTGCGAGCTCTCTTCACCTCTCCTAGGAAGCCTTCGATAACCTACTCTTTCTCTGATCGGAGACACATTTTCAAATCTGTAGTGCTTCCAAAAGCCACCCTTGGAAGAAGATTAGGAGCACTTTTCCTTTGTCTTTCTTGTGCGAGCTCCACTCCACCTCTCCCGGGAAGCCTTCGGCAATCTACTCCTTCTCTGATTGGAGACATCTTCAGATCCGTAGTGCTTCCAAAAGTATTTTATCGATCCAAGTGGCTAGCACCTAACGGATCATCCAGTTCACGATCTAGTGCGCATGAATACTGCTAAAGGAGTTACACGTGGGGCTCTCATCTGTTCATGATATCGTTCACAAGTAAGCAAAGGGTTACGAGGTATGTTTTCAGTTTATGTTAGATTTCATATCATTTTGTTTAGAACTATATGTACCACGAAAAGATCCATGATTTAAGAGCAAAGTTTACTTTATTATAAATATTCCGCTATGCTTAGAACCTAACATTCTTTCAGAAGAAAAATCAGAATTTCAAATTTAAGAAGGAAAACCATCAGATGCATGAAAGAGCTCTTCTTTTCTCCTCTCTCATAAAACCATTAGATGCTTGAAGAATTGTTCTGTTCCCCTAAGCAATTGATTGATCAATCAATCAAAGTTAAACTCGGGGACTAAGCTAATGAGAGTTTGCAGACAGTAACAATGCAAAAGGAAAACTTGGTTACCTTCTTCCTCAGATAGCATATATTGTTGTTGTGTTTGTATCATTTGGAGGGAATGGATATCTCAATCGTTCGATGTTCAGTACTAGGGCACCCATTTACATGTGTGTGCCAAAGTGCTTCTAGCTGATGATGGCTGAGGAGATTGCAGCTTTCGGTAAGTTACTTTTCAGTAAGAGACAGCAAGAATGAAAACGAGCTCATCGTTTACAGCAGACACACTAAAATTTGCTCTACTGATTAATTAAGTACAGTGTCGGGGCCGTCTTCAGAAAATTAGAGATTCGTTGGAGGTCCTAGGCTAATTTTTAGATCAAATATGATTAGACGAGAAAAAGAAAAAACATGATTTTAGAAAAAAAAATTATATATATATATATATATATATATATATATATATATATATATATATATATATATATAAAATGAACTTTTGATATTTTGGGCCCTAATTAAGGACCGGTTTAACCATTATATGCTTAAAAATTAATTTATTATCAAAGTTAATAAGTAATCTAAATAATATGGAGACCCTTAAAATAGGAAGACCCTAGACAACTGCCTATGCTACCTCCCCCTGAAGACGACCCTGCACAATGCCATTAATCTTTCTTCGAACTTCTTACACCTAAGACACTTGCTCATAAACTACATACAACCAAGTTGTGCAAGAGCCTACTAGAAGATTCTAATACAACTCTAAACGTCAATGTGATTCTTAAAGCCAATGAACTATGTTTTTGTGATACAAGAAATATGGTGTTATAACGATCTCTCCATTGATAAATATATGCATCTACTTCCTCAAGTAAAAGAATAGGAAATCATACAAACGATTGCTCCATGCAATTAGCGTTTATATAATACATATAGAAGCAAACAAATGTCAAACCTTGGTCTTGCTTTTAACCTACGAAAAAACATATTACTTAACAAATAAGATTAGATTGGATATAGTCTCGGGGAAAAAGCTAAAATTTGTAGAATAAACATAAATCATTTATAGCCATTTACAATGAACAAGGGATAAGAGGACAAGGACAAGATACAATGGAAGAAGAACACTCAAACAAGGTAAATGTCGGGATAAGAGAATTGGATTGAAGTGGGCAAAACAAAACTCTTCACTAATTGAGCCATAAAGGATCAACTAATTAAGTTAATCTATTTGTTTGAGAGAAAGATGTTAAACTCATGCTCCCACTTGCATAACATCCAAGAAATATGAATTATATTTAAGAAAAAAGTAATGGAGAAAGTTCACAAATTTGATGATGGAGTATTTTGATGTAAGATAACTTGAATTTGAGTTGACCAAATAAAAGAAATTTTGTAAAAGATATATAAAATTTAAATTTAATTACATTACTACTAAGTTTACTATTCTATATCTATTAGATCAACTCACTCCTTTTTATTTTTTAAAATAAAATGGGGAAGAGAAGTAATCCATAATTTAAAGTATTTTAGTTAAGTTAGAATAATTAGAATTGGAAGCAATTTTGATTAAAAAAATTAATTTTTATCTATAATTATTACAATAATATTGGACTATTATTACTATATATATATTTATATACATTTTCCATATTTTCTTATATAATTTTTATTTTCACTTTGAATTTTAATTACGGTCAACGGGTCAACGAATGGCCGAACCAAACCGCTAAACCCTAGCGCACCTCTTTTTCTCCTCGCCTCATCTCCCGGCGATCTGATCTCCTCCGCTTGGGATGGTCACTTGCCGTGCTCCAGAGGTCGATCTTGCACCTGGACTTTCGTAGGCAAGTCTTCACATAGCGGGCGGGCTCTGAGTCGATGGATTCCGGCGACAGCGTCGACGGGAGCCCCGACGAGGCCAAGACTCCCAACAGGGGTAGATCTAAGAAGACTAAGAAGGAAACTGAAAGCCTATTGAAGCAGAGTAATATTCATATGAAAAGTGGCTCCCTTGTGATACTTTTTCGGCTTTCTGGCTTTTTATTGTGACTTTTTTTTGCGTGTTTCTTTGCAGAATCGCCCGCTGAGTTTTTTGCTGAGAACAAGAACATAGCTGGATTTGACAATGTAAGCTGTCACAGTAGCTGCAATCATCCGTTGTTTCCTTTGACGTATTATTTTTGCCTTTTATTTCTGATGGGCAGTTGATTTTCGATCAACTTACAAGTTTTTTATCAAGTGAACATCTTTTTCCCCCACCAGCCTGGGAAATCATTATACACTACTGTCCGAGAACTTGTGGAAAATGCTCTTGACTCTGCTGAGTCAATTTCTCAGCTTCCAGATATTGAGATAGTAATGTAAACATTTTTTTTTAAAGAAAATAATATTCTTTAGAGTAATTGGGTTCAGTGGTCAGACAATCAGACTAAAATGGTTATTTATCTGATGCTATAGAGAAGAGATCACTAAGAGCAAATTCAATACAATGATTGGTCTTGTTAATCGGGAGCGTGTGGATGAAGAACTCTATGATGATTTTGAGTCTGCTAAAGCTCGTGAGGTATGTTTTTTGATGTTCTAATACCATTCAAGACAGCTACTTAGCTTACAAATGGACTTTCATCCAGCGATATGAAGTACCAAAAGTGCTTTTCTACCTTCCAGATCTTGTTTAAGCTCATATTCCTTTCACATCCTTTGTAGAAACGTCTTGCTAAAGAAGCCCGTATGCAAGAAGTTCAAGCTAAGAACCTTACCATTAAGAAGAAACTGAAAGAGCTTCCAGTTACCAAGAGTGGAAAGGGTCGAGGAGAATCATCATTCTTCAAAGTAACCTGTAAGGTGGCATTTGCAGTTCACAACTTGGGACATGATGGGAAAAATTGAGTTTTGAGTAGCTTAGAATTTGTGCATCAAATGGGATTCTCCACTGCTAATATCAAAGAGTTCACATGTTTATGGTTGTTGTTGAGTTTTGTTTTACAGGATAATGGGAGAGGAATGCCACATGATGAGATACCAAACATGTTTGGAAGAGGTGTGATTCTATTGATATGTACAAAACTTCATGCCAGATTTACTGCTTTCACATATTCATAAGACTGCATACTTAGATTTGAATGAATGTGAACCATGCTGACTTCATTTGGTTTCTTACAGTTCTTTCTGGTACAAAGTATGGTCTGAAGCAAACTCGTGGAAAATTTGGACTTGGTGCAAAAATGGTACGTTTTGCTTCGTTTGCATCACTCATTCACATTGTTGAGCTTGGTAAATGATTTTTGTTGTACTCATAGATGCTTGTTTCCTGTAATGATAGTCCTTTTTGAAACAATCATGAAGGTTCTTTTAATTCAGTAATATTCCTTATGCAAGTTCTATCTACAGGCTACTGGTAGCCATGTAGAGTTTGAACTAGAAATATGATGTTGACAGTAATGAAACCCCTTTCTTCCTGAGCATGATTTATGTTACATTCCTAATTGTAATGTTCTCATCTACTATGTTTTCCTTTGCATGTTTGAATCTGTGAATTTGGGTAATATTGACATCTGCAGAGTTTTCCCGATGGTCTGTTTTCTTGGTGGATGAATTGAAAGGGAGAAAGGAAGAGAAGGAATAATGATAGATAAAAAAAAATAATCAAAGATTCATGTTGATCATCTGCTGCTTTTAGAAACTGAGGTCTGTCTACTTGGGTGCATGAAAAGAGGGGGAGGGAAAGAAATATAAATGTAGGTTAAAAAACATTAGATTTATGTGTTTTCTTGGTTCTTTCCTCTCCATCCCCTCTTCCATCTTTTATATTTGAAATGAGCGCCCTTATCCCCTCCTATTCATAAATAAGGCATAAATTCTAATTCTTCTCAGTCAATATGAGTATGAAAAATATTCTTACTTAACAACGCTGGTTTGTTTCTGTATTGTAAATGTGTTTCTCACTCCCACCTAACCACTATTTTAGTTAACTCACACTTTAAAAGTATTGTGCTCATTTGCCACAATTTCCTTTGTTTTCATTCTCTAAAAATATTGGAGTCATTGATCATAGTTTATGCCACTGATTTAAAAAACAGTTCATGGGGCTGCATATGCTTCACCTTTTTGTATATGCCCTTACACATGCATATATAATCGCATATGTTTATTATTTTCAGTTTGACCTATAAGCTAGTTTATTTGTTCAACCCAATTGTATGGATTTGGAACAAATTGGTTATGAATAAGATAATTAATTTAATCGAAACAGAAAATCAACTAAATGGTAGAATGAGATTATTATTATTTAATAGAATTGAATATTTGTTAAGGAACAATTATTTGTATATTAGGTAAATGTTCCTACATAGACATTATATTTTTGTATATAGTTAAATGATAAAAACTTTGATATCGTTTGTGATTTGATGATGTTCATGTTATAACTAGAACCATGTTTTATGGACTTTTTATATCAAGTAATCACGTAACAACTTTTAACTTCATGATATCATTAATATTTCAATGTTTGTTAATAATGACCACAGGTTCATCAAAATATGCTCACACATAATGCCTATTTACTATGTGAGGATCTTATGCATACCACCAATATACACTTTTTAAATCATTGTTTATTTCTGGGTTATATCTATTATGTTTATCCTGACAACATTGGTTATGACTTCAATCGTGTTACAAACTAGTTGTATAATTTGCACTTGTTGTTCTCTGTGCCTTCTTCTAACTTGAATTTTGTATGAATGGAGGATAACAGGCTCTGATTTGGTCCAAGATGAGCACAGGACTTCCTATTGAGATTGTCTCGGCTACAAGAGAACAAAATTATGCATCCTTTTGTCGACTAGACATTGATATTCATCGGTAATACATTGACCTAGAATGATTTCTGGTTAAACATATTTATATTCTTTCCCTTTGGTGTTTGGAGTTTCTGTTTGTACATCAGCTGTTGACACATGCCAATATTTGTTGTTTTTGCTTCTCAGAAACATTCCTCATGTCCATTTACATGAAAAAAGGGAAAATAAAGATAAGTGGCATGGTGCTGAAATTCAAATTATCATCGAGGGAAACTGGACTACTTATCGTGTATGCTGTTTGTATATCTATTTGCAAGTTTATATCTTTCATAAACAATGAATTTGAAATGATTTATTTGTTAAAATTTGAAAAACGTGTTTGCTGTATACAGTCAAAAATAATTCACTACATGCGACAAATGGCAGTGATCACCCCTTATGCTCAGTTTCTTTTTAAATTTATCACCGACTTGTCTGAGTAGGTTCCAATTCCAAGCAGTTGATTCTGTTTACTCTCAATATTTTGAATGACAACTCTTCTTTCTTTGGTTACAGTAAAAATGTGACAATAAGATTTGCACGAAGAACAGATGTAATGCCTCCAGCTCCTATTGAGACAAAGCACCATCCCTCTGCTGTTGATATACTACTCATCAAACGCCTTATTGCAGAAACCACAAAGAAAACTCTTCAGCAATTTCTTCAACATGAATTTATCAATATATCCAAGTCATACGCTGAACGTTTAATTGGTATAAATTCGAGTTTGTTGTCTATTTACCTCTATGGATGAAGCATGAATTCCATAATTAAAATCGCTACTGGAAGGTGTTTTTTTTATCCCTTTGTCAGTTTATACTTACAAAACCTGATCGCTTTGTTTTTCTGTGAAATAAGGTACTTTGTACCATTTTGGAGCTTTCATTGATTTTAATTCTGTCATTTGACATGTATTTATGATTTTAGCTGTTATTTCATAGATAATCTGCATTATAGATGACTTTCGGTAAAAAGAAAGTCTCTTAAATCCTTATTCCTAAAAGACACTGACTGAGATGATGTATGATCTAGATGGCCAAGCCAAACCTTCCAATCCTATTGCCAGACCATCCTGCTATGCTTCTTATCTCACCTTTGATGGTAGCCTGCTCATTTACGGTTACACTATATTTTATAGTTGGCATATATGGATATATTAACTTGTATTCCACAGTGGGTAATGCTCCTTATATGGCATGACTAAAAGCAGCGTTTTCTTTCTCTTTTCCAGGCGAAATGGGCCCTGATTTTAGTCCAATGATGACTTCGAAAAGTCTGACATCCCAACAGATTGTTCGGATACATCAATTATTTCGACAGGCCAAATTTGATGATCCAAGTGGAGATGTGAATAATACTTGACTTCTTTTTAGACATCAGAATTTGATCTTGATATATTCCTCATGCTCTTGTGGTGTTAATTTTTTTTTGAAATGTCTCTGCTCTCCTGTATCAACAGTGCCTTAGTCCAGCAGGTGAATACAATCTTCGTCTTGGAATCATCAAGGAACTGCAGCCAGACATGGTTGCCACATATTCAAGCAGGTCTATATCTTCCTTTGATATGCAAACTTTGATACATTTCTTATGCTATAAGGCTTATAATTCCTGAGTCTACTTGGTGCATCATGTTGACTAACTAATCATTGGTTATACTGTATACAATTTGACATTACACTTTTTTTTCCTTTTTGGATTTAGTTTTGATCTTTGTACTATGGATCATCTTCTGGTTCCCATTATGTTATAAGTTTTAATATCTCTGAGTCAATTGGAGCATCATTGTGATTGGCCATTGGGTATAGAGCTTAGTGTTTAAAAGTTATGGTTCTTTTTAGGTTTAATATTTGCTCTGTACAATATTGTTTATTTTCTGTAACTATTTGTGAATCCAGTCCCCAAGTGTTTGAAGGACATCCATTCATTGTTGAAGCTGGAATTAGCCTTGGTGGAAAAGACGTTAAACAAGTAAGTAGTTAATCATCACTAGTGCATCTTATGTGATTACTTTGTTGTTTTTCATTTTACTGCAAAGGGAAGGAACCCTACACCTTCTCGTCACAAGAATGTCAAAACCTGTAATTTATTGGTTGTTTGCAACAAAGAACTATGTGAATTGGTTACAAAATATACACAGTGAGAGACAATGCAATTGTGAGGTTTTTTACAGTGCCTGACCGAATGATGTTTCTCTTAGAATACTTGTGTAGATTTCCAGCAAATAAACATTATATGTGCTTACTGAGCTTAACTTAAGGTCTCATTGGCATCATAATGGTGAGGCTGCAGGTGTCAAAACCATTGATCTGGTGCTCCCTGTAAGCTAAATGATGATAATTTAAATTGCACTCTGACAAGGATATTTTCAATTACTAATGTGTGGTATATTGGCCTATAATTTCTTTGAAAATGTGAATTGGTGTTGTTTTATACAGTTGATGAAAAGGAATTCACTCTCTTTTTCAAAATAGGGTCTCAATATATTCCGGTTTGCAAACCGTATCCCACTTCTTTTTGAGCAAGGAGCAGATGTTGTCACAAGAACTGCAATGAAAAAGATCAAGTCAGATTCCTTACCTCAAGATTGAATATGCATATTTCCATCTTTTTTTCCACTCATGATTGCTTCTTTTCATGTTCCTTTTAGTTGGAGTACTTACAAAATTAACCAGATGCAAGATAAAATCGGTGTCTTTGTAAGCATTGTCAGCACAAAAATACCATTCAAAGGAACTGGAAAGGAATATATTGGAGATGATATTACTGAAATATCTTCAGCTGTCCAGGTACTCAAATTTTAGCTCATATATCATTGAGGAAATAAAACTGCTATCTATTCATCTGTGCATGCAATACATGCAGGCTGCTATAAAACAATGTTGCCTTCAACTGAGATCTAAAATAGTGAAGAAACTTCAAGCCCGGGAACGACAGGAGAGGAAGCGCAACCTGACCAGGTAATATAAATATTGCACAAGATTCTTGCTTCACACGGTTGTTGATTACTTATTATTATAGAATTAGCATAACCAATTTGTTTCCTATTTTTTTTCTTCTTTTTATATATCACGAGGTCCATCTGTTTCTTGTATGATAGTGTGGAATAATATTTCATCCCGTTTGCTCCAGATACCTGCTTTGTTTTGTATGACTTTGCTACCGAAAAGTAAAACGTATGAGTTTCCTTACTTTTGAGGGAATCCATAAAATTGGGAAGTTGTGGTCTTCAGAAAAAGCAGGTTTAGGAAAGTTTAAATGTGGCTTCTGTGACGAGCTTCTCAGTTCCTTTTGGCTGTCTATTCCTGCAAATGGTTCTGCTCACTGCGATATGTTCAGTTCCCTTTCTGATGTTTTTGTTTTTGCAGGTACATTCCTGATGCTTCAAGAGCCATAATGGAGGTCCTTGACGAAATGGCTGAGAATTACGACCCAAAGAGGCACCGTTATGACAAGGATGATGATGAACTTGTAAGTAAAGTTGCATCCAACCAGATAACCGAAGCTACTTTTCGAGAAAACCTCTCGCAATATGTGGAACAGGTAGTCTTATATTCTCTTCAGCTGCCATTTTGCAATGATTTACTTGTATGTTGAGGAATCTTTGGCATCTGTCACGACGATCCTCGTTTACTCGTTCCCTTAACAACATCATTCAGGTGGATTACGAGATGGCCCTGGAATACGCGACGCAATCTGGAGTCATCGAGGAGCCACGCGAAGACATTTATTTAAGCTCACTCGAAGGTTTGTTCAACTGCGTCGACCTTCATAGCCCCGTCTTCATTTTTAGATTAGTGACTTAGCTCATTTCTTCTTCATTTATATGTATCTTGAGAAATAAACATTCCTCCTCCGTTGTGCATTTGCTTGAATCCGATCGGATCATGTTGTACGAGACAGATTACAACGTTTTCTTATTTAATTATCTAAAGTTGTGGATTCAGCAAAATGCTGCGGTAAGAGGTACCGTTGATTTGGGCTGTAAACAAATTAAGCTACGTCGAGTCAAATTTTGGGTATTCAAAAATAAAAAAAAAAATTGGACAAGGTAGCAGACGAATTTGGAGTGACCGATTTGGTTTTACGGAAATTTTTCACCGATCATCAGATAAATCGGGAAGCGTTCGCGATAGCGGTCTAGAAGACTAACGTCTCAGGGTTTGCACCTTATTTGGAGGAAATTTTTTTATAAAATATGTCGTAGTTAGAGATCGAATCGTAGATGCCTGAGATAGCGATTAGTCGTCCTACCGTTGTACTATAGCCTTGGGGGTAAATTTTGTATATTCAAGCTTGTTGATAAGGTAATTGAGTTGAATCTAAAATAAACAAAATTTTTGAAATGTTTGTTCAACTAAATTTTTGAAATAATTATTCGGTTTGGCTTATTTTTTTCTAATGAAGATTCAAGTTTTGTTTGAGTTTGGTTCTTTTAGATATTATTGATCTCGTAATTCTAAATGATGAACCAGGCAGCAGACAAATTGAACCTGGGGTGATCGGCCCGACCCCACGGAAATTTCCCACCGGTCACCAGGGTAAATCGGGAAGCGCTCGCGGTGGTCAGTCTAGAAGCCCAACGGCCCAGGATTCGTGCCCCATTTGGAGGAAAAATTCCTGCAAAATGCGCCGTAGTTGGGGATCGAACCGCGGATGCATAGGTTAACAACTAGTGACCTTACCGCTGCACTATAGCCCCGGGGGCTTGATCTCGTAATTCTAGCTTGACTTGAGGTTGGTTCGTTAAATATTATCAAGTTCTCAATTTAAATTTTGATTATTTGAAATTTTTACTTATTAGATTGGTTATTGAGTTAGATAATTCTAATTTATTTGTTCATTTTATTTTATTTATTTAGTGTGTTGATATGAGTTTGATTAACGAATATTATTCTTAAATATTATTTAGGAACATTATTTATAAATGCTGTTTATGAATATTATTCACAAATATTAACGAGTTACATATGTGTTTAAATTTATTTATTTAATTTAAAAAATTATTTGAATTTATTTATTTAATTAATCTTATATGTATTAAATAAATATTAATAAATTATTATCAAATCAAACATTAAATTTATTTATAAATATTTGGTTTACGTAAATCTTTACTGTTGATAATTCATGCACCCAGATTAGATTCCCATGTAAGCATTACATGCTCGCATTGCTTGAACCACTGAGCGAGTTGGGCTATGGTCTTAGGAGCTACCGTACTATATATATATATAATTTCATAATATATTATAATTTAAGAAGATTACTAATATAAATTTAGTTAAAATTCCATATTACACTTATAAATATCATGTTTCCTTTTATTGGAGAACCATTTTAATTAAAAATAATCTAATGTGAAATTAAATGACAAATTTTGTTTTCGTAATCGATTCATAATTCAAATTTTATATCACTTCAATTATTTTAGAATGTTTAAATGGAGATATTGTTTTTTTTACAATATTCCTACTGAGAAAAACATTTAATGACTTGTAATAAAACAATCAGGGAAGTAATACAATAACTCGGATTCAAATTTAAAATGGAACGAAAATGTCCCTAGTTGACCTATGGAGTCAATTCTGGCGTCCACAGCATTCAACGATCAAGCACAATAACCGACATCCACACCTAAAATAATTGCAAGAAGGAACAACACGAACAAAGATGCTTTGGCATGGCTTGAGCCAGAAGTTCCAGGTGCCAATGCCGCTGTTTCTTGATCAGTAACTTTCTTCAGTGAAATTGGATCGCCAGGTTTAACCTTGGGCATCACCTCCACATGCAGCTTCAGCCCCTTCTCGCACTCTTCCAGCTTACACTGCTGAAGT
>JAGFNQ010003310.1:1218915-1292811 GCA_024364735.1 Boesenbergia rotunda
ACTCTTCCAGAAATTCTGCTTCAAATTCGGCCCAGGTCATCTGATTCACATTCCTCTTAGCTTTCACTCTTTCCCACCACATCCTAGCATCTCCAGTAAGGCAGAAGGATGTGCACTTTATCTTCTCCACCTCGGCCAGTCCAGTAACTCCATTATACTTCCACCGTTTTGAACCATGCCTGAGCATCCCATGGTTCACTTGTGCCAGAAAAATTCTCGGGCTTCAGTCTCTGCCACTGGATCAGATATGCTTTCTGTCTCACTTCTCTTGTCAGAGGTACTGGGGGAGTCTCTGTCACCGCTGGTGTCGCTACTTGTGCCACTGGCGCCACTGGCGTGGCAACAGGGGTGGCTTGCTGATTAGCCATCAAGGCAGCAATGACTTGCTGCTGCTCAGCAAGTTGCCTCTGAAGCTGGGCCACCACTCCTTGAAGATCTGTGGGTGGTGCTGACTCAGTGGACTCCTGCTCTCTAGGAGTCTGCTCCTCATTTCGGACAGTTCTGGGACGTCCTCTTGCCATTCTCTTTCTCTATGGTGTATAGAAAATAAATAAGAAATAAATGCATATTATTTCTTACTAACTTGCTTCACTATCTCTATGCATACATTATCATATCATAGTAATACTATCATGCTTTTCTACTATCATGCACTTACTAATACTAGCAGTCAATAAAGAAAGCATATTAACAAAAACAAAACAACATTAAATTTCTTACTTGGTAGGCGGCAGGGTTGATGCTTGATGTCAGTGTGGCGGAAGGGTGGAGACCTGCTCTGATACCACTCTGTGACGACCCGACTTCTCTTAACTTTCTCTCTTAAGGCGGGCGTCACATTTGCTTAACCTTAACTTTACCTTATCCTTAGCCTTAGGTTACCCCTACTTGAGTCCCCTTAACTTGCTCTGAATTTTTTTTCTTCCTTCTTTTTTTTTTCCAAAAAAAACAAAACAACTTTCATTTTATTTGCTTTGCCAGGATTTGACCCCTAAACCCCTTAGTTGTAACACTAAAGCACTAACCAGCTGCTCTACACAGTTTTTCTTTAATGGTACCAGTCGACTGCTATTATATCAGTCGACTGGTGTCAGTCGACTGGTATATGGTCAGTCGACTGCCATATCGAACAGAAGGTTCTGTTCGATATAGCAGTCGACTGGTATCTGAGCCAGTCGACTGGCACGCCTGAAACTGCAAATTTCAGACCTGAAAATCCCTTTCAAACATCCACAAATCACATACTATCACTTCGCATTAAGATATAACTTCAAATCTATCATATATACTAGTTTATTTGGCACATTGGCAACTCAAAACCAATCCAAACTCTTGAAATTGAAACTAATACGGAACTTAACCAAACTAACCAAGCATATGGAAAAACATAAGTAAACATCTTCAAGTTGTATCAACTTCTTACTCTATGCGGAAATTAAACACATTGGTTCACTCTTTACTATTCAAAACATAAAACTAAATGTTTCTAAATACCAAACTCTACTCATACTCAACCCAACGGATCTTTTACCCCGGTTCCACCTCCACTGAACATCAATGCAAGTCCTGTCGCCTCCCAACTTACGCTTTCTCTTTTCCTTTATCTGCAATAGAAGGAAAATACAACTAATAAGCACAATGCTTAGTAAGTAAATCCCTACTCACAAAATCACGATGTCAATACTAAACATGCTCATTTCAAAGAATAATTTAAAACTTTACTCGCTTCAAAACTTACAACTAAACATGCTTACAACTTGAAACACTTTATCATGCTTGTTAATGTATCAAGGTACACAACTAACCATGCTTACTACTTGAACTACTTTATCATGCTTGCATTGTAACAAGGTACACATATAATAATTAAACACTTCCTCAAAAAGGAACTACTTGATCATACTTATATACTTGAAAATAAATAATCAACTTTCTCTTTAGGCCTTGACATTGTACCATGGTATCAGTGTACCAACTGCGCGCTTTTCTAATAGGTTGCGAGGTAGCTAGCCACCGCACCCTATTAGAACTTTACTTTCTAACTTTCGATGGGCCTTACATTTGCCCGGTACATGTCTCTTTCTCAAAGTAAAATACTTTTCTTACTACCATACTTAAACTTATCACTTTACTTGTTTTTGCATATATTTGCATGCTAAAAACCTTTACTTTTCTCACTTTAACTTTCCATCGAGCACCTTGTGTGCTTCTTAACTCAAATTCACTTTTAGGTCTTTTCATAAGTATGAAAACTCATCATGCTTGGCCTACATACATTCAATACAAACAAATTGAATTTCTAACATGATAAAACATGCAATTTTAATAGCTAAAACATAGAATAGCAAAATTCTCTTCACCATGCTTCTACTTTTCGAAAACTAGGGTTCTACAATGAGAATTTCGAAACGAAACTACTCCTATTGCAGGTGAGCGATTTACTTACATCGGTCTTGAAGAAAACTCACAAAAACAGGGAGAAAACTCCCTAACAAAATCTTTTCCCCTCCTTCTTGTGAAAAGCTTCCACCTTTAGCCCTAGGAAGCAATCCTAGGTCTTCTCTACTCAAGGGGGAAGGTGAAGAAGAAGGAGAAGAAGAAGAACCCTCGAATTCGCCTCCTCTCCTCGCCTCTCTTCCCTGTTCACGCGCCGACCACAACCCTAGCCTCCCCTTTCCAACGCGACTTAAGCGGCTTAATATACCTCTTAATGAAAAGGCTTAACTACACTACAACATTATTTCTCTCCTCTCTTTTCTATGCTTGATACCCTAGCCCAGCTGGTTCGTTGGCTTCCCTTGCTCCCTGTGGTCGCGGGTTCAATCCCCCAGCTGCCCCTTTAATTGGTTTTTTTTTCCATTTTTTTTTCCTTTTTTTTTCTTTTTCCAAAAATACCAAACGGACTCGAAAAATTCCATAAAAATATTCTAAAAATTCCTAAAAATATCTAGAATATTTCTAAACCATTTTTAAATAATTCTAAGGACTTTAAGAACTAAAAATGGAAATTTTGGGGCGTTACAATGGAGGTACCTGAGATTGATTTTATTGACTGTGAAACTTTTCTTGATATACCTCATGTAGAATATGCTTGTGAAAAATTTATTGAGGTACCAAAAATTGACTTTATTGGATGCGATGCATTTTTAGATACATTTTATGTAGAGATTGATGATATTGCATAGGGGTGTCAATTCGGGTGGGTCGGGTCGGGTTGGGAAATTTTTTTTTTAACTCCCAACCCGAACCCGACCCGAACCCGATTTCAACCCAAAACCCCCAAACCCGAACCCGAACCCGACCAACCCGACCCGACCCGAATAACCCGAAAAAATCGATTCAAAACGTCTTTTTTCACCATTTTCCCTATAATTCTTCACTTTTATCTCAATAATTCATCATGATCATACTATATTGATATTAATATACATAAAAATATCTTAATTTTCAAAATAAAATTTGATTTAACCCCAAAAAATCCACAAAATATTAAATTTCGGGTCAACCCGAACCCGACCCGACCCGACTCGAACCCAACCCGAAATTTTTTCAACCCGAACCCCCCAACCCGAACCCGAAAATTTTCAACCCGAACCCGATTTTTTCGGGTCGATTCGGGTTGGGTCGTCGGGTCGTGTTGATTTTTGACACCCCTAATATTGCACTTCTTTCTTACCCTGCACGCTTGAGAAAGGTTTTACATGTTTTTACAGGGTCCCAGAGATTTCTTGAGTGGGTACTCCATCTAGACAGTCATCAACCACCTAGAAAGTTTTCCAAAAAGAATAAAGAGGGAGGAGATGAACTTGCTTTGACTTATAGCATTCCACCTCTGAAGTGGCTATTGTACTTAAATCACCTTCGGCCACCTGAACAGTTTATTGCAAAGTTTAAGTGTGGGGGAGTGATGCAAAATAAAATTGAGCAAATGAAGGAAATTGTTTCAACTACTCCTACTCCTTCACTACCACGATGGAGATTATTTCTTGATTGACTCCGACCGCCAGAAATAATAGGGAGTTTACTTTTTCTTGCATTTTCTTTCATTGCCTTTTTCCTCTTTATGCTTGTTAGAAGTAGAATTTTCTTTTAAAATGAATCCTTGCTAATAAATGCTTGAATAGCGTAGAATTAATAAATAGACATTGTAAATACCATTTTATATCTTTTGGCACTTTTTCTTCATGAGTAGGAATAAATGTATCCCTTTAGGCTATCTTGATAACATTTTAGAGTCTTTTGAAAACAAATTAAATTTAGTTGTTAAAACTTAGGGTTTGAGCTCATGGATGAAATCTTGGATGCTTGAGTACTACTTGGCCATGGATTCTTGATTGAGGACTTGAGATGAATTATTTGTACCTAGTGAGGGTTAGCCTTATTTTTGTGACACATACATGTGATTGTACTCTAGAACATACATAGGTTCTTTCAAAACCATAATTCGATGATTGGATCGCATTTATAGAGGTGTATCATTTTGTTTCTTATTTCATATCAATTTTCATAAATTTCCCTTGTATTACTTCATATTTCTCATTTTCCCTACCTAATCTTCATATTGCTTCTAATCTCTTTTTCTAGGGACTTGTTTGTTTGGGGATGTTCTTTGATGCTATTTTGCCCGAGACGGACAAAAGATTAAGTGTGGGGGAGTGGTTAGTGATTTGGAATCAAGTTTTATCAAGGATGCGCTTCTTTTGAAAAAAAAAAATATCATGTGCCAAATTGAGTTGAGTTTGGTATCAAGATCAAGCAAGAAGAAGTAGTTAAGGAAGATAACAATTTAAGCATCTAGATTCTTGCTCATTATTTGAAGATCCAAGGAAAACAAGTACAATACAATGAAAAAAAAAATCTGCAATGGGAAGAAATGGCACACGAAAAAAAAAATAGAAAAAAAACTGTGCTATGGAAAGAAGTTGAATCAATGGAGTTTGTAGCACAAAAGGGTTTGGATCAAGTTGGAATTAAGGAAGGAAAGCTCAGCAACATTTTGTTATAAACTGATTTGAAGCTGTATAATATGGAATCAACGCAAGAAATCTGTGTTTAAACAGAGAAAAAAAAATCTGTGTAGATTAGAAATGAAGTGTAGTTGGACTGACTTGAGCTGGAAATTTTGCACCGAATTGCAAGGGCAGCTGTTGAAATCTGAAGCTGAAAAGCTGAGTTCGAAATAAGTTGAAAACCTGTAAGGAGCTGCTGTTGAAGCTGCAAAGAAAAAATTCAGATTAGAATGTTTGGAAGGATTGAGATTGTGTTTCCATACAATCACTTTGGTATCAACTTGGGATTAAAGCTGGTTTTTCGAGATTGTTAATTAAGATATTGGTTGTTTGAATGTGTCAAAAAGTGTGGAGCTGTCCAAATAAACAAGATTTAGCTGCCAACAAAAATCAGAAAAGGAAAAACAGTTTGAAAAAAAAAACAGTGAAGAAGAATTCTGAATTCGGTTTCATTTGAGTGCTCTAAATCTGGGAGAAGTTTGGAAGCTGATCACACCATGAATGAATAAAGAAAGGCTGTAGAAAAATCAGGAAATAAGCAGCTGGAAGAAAAAGAGAGAAAAAAAACAGTTTGGAAAAGGAAAAAAAAACAGTTTGAGAAAAACAAAAGGAACAAAGTTGGCACACATTGGATTGTTGGCACCATGAAATCAGTGGAGATATTCTTATCCAAATCAGAGCTTTGATCTATTACATTCTGATGTCAGTAGAGGAAAGAAGGAAAAAAAAACAGAAAAGAAAAGAGAAGAGCAAAATTGGCACGCAAGGAAAAAAAATTGGCACAAAGGAGTTGAATTCTTTTCATAAGATTTTTGAAGGGCAATGTCAAAGCCTCATTTCATCCCACTTTGGACTTCATTATATGGACTGAAAGGAGGGCAAAGGGCATCAAGAATATCCTTGAACATCCAAGTCTTCCACTCATTCAAATTTGCTATTTACTTGGCTTTTATTTCATTTCTACCATTTCATATGTCTTTCACTTTTGAATAAACTTTTGTGGATGATTGATTCTAATCATGAATAATGGTGGAGAGTAGATAATAAGAAAGCCTATGGTAGTGCAAGAAGCATGTGTGTATGAGTGAGCTCCATTTTCATCATGTACTTAGAACATAGGAAGAGAGCCACCAAAAGTTTCCCTTGAGAGGTTTAGTGAGTGAAATTCATCTCAATGAATCATGAAGGTTGAATTGCTAAGTTGTTGATTTAAGGACAAGATACTAGTCTATAGAGTTTAGATTTTTGAGAATTGACGACCCTAGGTAATTTCTTTTCAATTGCTTCTACTTATGTTTGAGAAAACCTAAGGGATACATATTTAGTACTTTTCGCGAGACGCTCAAGCTTAAGTGTGGGGAAGTTGATAAGTGTCATTTTATTGATCATTTTATATGCTTAAATCTGTGTTTGACCCATATTTTACTTGTGTAATTGTGGATTACCCTAGGTTTTAGGATTTATACTCTTTTTGGATTTAATTACAAATTTTGATATATTTGAGTTGTTTTGTCACTAAATTTTTGATCTACTTTTGTAGGCTTGGAGTGATCATGGACCTAGGTCATGTTGGGTCAAATGTTGAGTCAAAAGTGGACTAGATCAAGTGATCAAGCGTCAACTCATTTGGACCGTCCGATGCAAGAACGGTTAGATCTAGACCATCTGAGAACTTCTGATCAATCCGAGCTGGGGTTAAGGCTAATCGAGCGATCAGAACAAGATCTGAAGGTTTCAGCCCAATCGGAGATCATCTAGCCGTTGGATCACGATCAGAGGGATCTAGACCATCCATTCAAAGATCAGCTTGATCTGAGCCATCCACTACAAATCTGGAAGATCCGAGCTACCACGAGGATAATCCTGACCTTTGATCAAGATCTGGAAAATTTGAATCAAATCGGACAAGGATCTACCGTTGGATGAAGCGGGATTAATCTCAGTCGTTCACTGTTGAAACTATATTAACCGATCCCCTGTTCAGATCTGAGTGTCGCATCTTCGCATTTTCATCTCAGTTCTTCATTTTCTTCACTGTTTTCTTCATTTCTTCAGCGATTTCTTCCATCAGAGGCGTGACCAACTCGATCACGATCTTGGAGCAAGATCTGGATCTTTGGAAGAAGGCTTCAGTAGAGATTCAAGCTCAGAAATGCCTTGGAGCAGAGTTGCGTGAGGGCTTCAGCAATTTCTGCAATCTGATCGATTCAATCGCGATCGCGTGCCATTTTCTTCAATTGGAGCTTACTGGAGGGTCCTCTGGTATTCTTCGATCATCATCCAATCATCATCCAACCTCGGAATCGCGAGATCGAGGAGATCGGATTAGGTTTATCCAGCTGAGTGCAGAATTTTGAGCAGATTCGACAGTGAAGCAAGTTTCCACTGATTTGCGAGTTGAAGGGGTTCTTGGCTTGCCCTTGCGTGACGAACAAGGAGGTCTTGATACAAGTGAAGGATCGAGGATTAGTTTCTTATTGTATTTCTTTTTGGCATTAGCTGTAATCTCATTCTGCAAATTAGTTTCGTTCAGATTTTGTATTAGATGCTCAAGTTTCCTTTTCTTAATTGTTTTTGCTGTAATTAGGTTTTCTTTCTGCATTCGAGTTAGCTAGATCACTTGTCTAGTGCACAATTGCTTAATTTCAATTGGAATTTCTGCTTTTTGTACCAGTTCTCTATTCCTTTTCTTTGTGTCTCAATTAGTTTCAGAATTCTGCAGCTATTCCAAATTCAGTATGTGTTCAGTTTTGAGTCCTGGGATTAGAGATAATCATTTAGCTGTTAATTCATTCAGTCTTAGCTTACTTTGAACTTGAAACATTGCTTAATCTAGCTTTATTTCTGTACTCATGTTCAGCTGGTTGCGTATCAAGCTTTTTGACTGAGTATCAACTTTGTTTCAGTAACGTCAGCTTATAGTTTCTGAATTGAGTCAATTATACATTGGTTCTTCATTATACTTCTTAAACATTTGATTGTGCATTCGATTCCTACCTGTTTTACTGTTCTGCATTAGGTTATTGCTAACATTTCTGAGTTTCTGCATTCAAGTTCTACCTTGTTAGCTGCAGTTCAGAAGTTTGTATCAAGCTTAGCCTTAGCCTTTTTGAATCTTTGCCCAAGTTGGGTTTATGCATCAATTTCAGTTGTTTTGTTGTTGTTCTGCTTTTGGGTTGCAGCTGTATGTTTGAACTCAGATTCTGTTTTCTGCCGTTGCATCACTGCATTAGATTTATCAAGCCTTCATATCCATATCTGCATTTGATTTCTCAGTTCAATCTTTAGCTCTTGTTCTGAAATTCTGTAGCAGTTTCTTTTTCTTAATGTCAGCTTGTTCTCCATTCCAGAATTTCAGATAGTTTATGTAAACTAGCTTCTGAATTCCATTACCCATCTTTGCATATGAGTTTTCCCTTTTGTTGCTTGCATATTGTGTCAAATTAGGTTTCGTCAGTGCCTTTGTATTGAATTGTTTTAGATTGCTAAACATTGTGTCAATTCGTTTGCTTTGCATTGGGCTTGCATTTGATATCAGATTAAATTTTCATATTCGATTAAGTGAAATTGTTTGATTAGGTTTCTTATTGGTTAAGTTCTTTAGCTACCATTACCTTGGTTATTTTCTTAGTTAAATTTCCTTGCTTTTCATTGCTTTTCCATTCCTAATTGAAACCAAACCCCAGTTTTATTTGAAACCCAAAAATACGACACATAGATGCAAGCTTGAATCACACAACTTGAACTAGCCCTTGGAAAAAAATACGAC
Source organism: Boesenbergia rotunda (assembly GCA_024364735.1). NCBI lineage: Eukaryota > Viridiplantae > Streptophyta > Magnoliopsida > Zingiberales > Zingiberaceae > Boesenbergia > Boesenbergia rotunda. Next base: position 1,227,694 of record JAGFNQ010003310.1, read on the forward strand.
CTGTGGCCCCTTTACTACGTTTTCATATTTTGATTGCAAAAAGGGTTTCCAGCATTTATAAATTCTAAATTTATGGACCCACATTCGTGACAGCTCATTTTGGGTCCATCATATACCCTAATCAATTATGTCAAGCACTTATTAGAACAGTAGTGTCATTGACCATAATCCATATTATATTATCAATGAAACAAGGAAAAATGTCCCAAACATCTCACCCACACAAATTAATGCATAAATTGCATCCCAATATACCTGTAAGTTTGAGAATAGTACCTCATTCTCTTGAATATATACCTAATTCTGAGTCAATTGTACTTGATTTTTTGAGTCATTGAGAACTAAAGAGGGAGTTGTTGGATCGAGAAATGCGAGAGAGGGGGGGGGTGAATGTCGCAAATCGTTCGGATTTAAAAAAGAGTAAGTGCGCAGCGGAATAAAACAAAGCAAAAACAACGCTAACACGGTCGTTTTACTTGGTTCGGAGCCTGGGTCGACTCCTACTCCAAGGCCCACGGTCGTTGACCGTTTTCTGCGGGCAATTCTATAAGTTCGTAAAGGTTTACAAGAAGGATAATAACAAGAACAGTTTAGTAAACTTTAAATACAGCTCTTCGTTACCGACGTCCGGTGTAGATCGAAGTTTCGGAGCAGCGGGACGTCGTCAGCTCGAGTTGGAAGATTTCTGGAGCGTGTCGCGGAAGCAGAAGAGCGCAGAAGTGTCGCAGTGATTGATCTTTGAAGAAGGAGGTCGAGGGCCCTTTATATAGGGCCTGGGGGCGCCCTGGTCGACGGGGGCGCCCCCCCACGTGGCAGCAGATCCGGTTGTTGCTCGGTCGCCGTCTGATCCACTTATCCTCGGGATCCGGTTTGACCGGGGCGCCCGGATGACTCGGGGCGCCCACATTGACCGGTCAAAGCCTTATCTGCAGCGCTGAGCTCTCCTCGGTAAGTCTGGCTGGGGGCGCCCGGGACAGCGGGGGCGCCCTGGGCGTGTAGCGCAGACGCGGCTGAGTTGGTTCGCTATGGGGGCGCCCGGGACAGCGGGGGCGCCCTGGGTATGTACTGTCGAAGTCTTTCTTGTCTTGTTGTGTTTTGTGTTCACCATGGGGGCGCCCGGGACACTCCGGGCGCCCTGGTCAGCGGTTGCCTCACTCCTTTGAGGCACTCTGAGCTGCAGACACTCGTTCCTTCGGTCCTGCATCCAGGGTTAGTCCAAAACACAATAAAACAATAAAATAATAGGTTATACAGCCTCAGCTGTCTTGGTTCTGACTTTGGTCTCCAAAATGGAGCCCTAGGTCGAACCGACGCCTAATGTTCCCTCAAGGGGAACGCGTCCTCACCTACTCCTCTCGGGAGAATTTACCTGGTGCCAACCGGATCCTCCAGTTGGACTTTTGCCCAGCAGCCCTTCGCCAGGTCTTGAGTTTCGCCCAGCAGCCCTTCGCCAGGACTTGGTTTTTGCCCAGCATCCCTTCGCCAGGTCTTGAGTTTCGCCCAGCAGCCCTTCGCCAGGACTTGGTTTTTGCCCAGCAGCCCTTCGCCAGGACTTGGTTTCCTGACAGCCCATCGTCAGGTGCCTAGCATCCCTTCGCTAGGACTTGGTTTTCGCCCAGCAACCCTTCGCCAGGACTTGGTTTTTGCCCAGCAGCCCTTCGCCAGGACTTGGTTTCCTGACATCCCTTCGTCAGGTGCCTAGCAGCCCTTCGCTAGGACTTGGTTTCCTGCACACTCAAGCAGCATTGGTAGATACAAAATAGCCCTTAACTTTGAATCCTTTGCCAATATCAAAACAAGGTTCGATCTGGTGCTTCCTCCACCAACAGGAGTCTCATACCTGAATACTCAAATTGTGGCCAAGTATATTCAATTTGCTCAGACACATACTTGAATTTGGATATTTCGTACCTAATAATCTGGATGATGTACCCTAATCAATTATGTCAAACACTTATTAGAGCAGTAGTGTCATTAACCTTAATCCATATTATATTATCAATGAACAATGAAATATGTACCTAAATGTTTGAGAATAGTACCAAATTTTCTTGAGTATATACTTGATTCTAAATCAATTGTACTTGATTTTTTGAGTAGTTGACAACTAAAGAGTGAGGCTCATACCCAAATACTCAAATTGTGGCCAAGTATACTAAATTTGCTCAGACATATACTTGAATTTGGATATTTCGTACCTAATAATCTGGATGATGTACCCTCATCAATTATGTCAACCAATTGACCTTAATCCATATCATATTATCATTGAAACAAGAAAATATGTCGAAAAAGAAGTCACCTACACCAACCTCTTCTAGGATTTGATTGTAGTTGTATACCACATCAGGTAATGCCAAATATAAATACATGCATTTTTCTCTTCTACTTCTAAGGTATTGACTCTCATACTAGGCTGTCTATATTCATGATAATCATAAAGCTCTATTGTGTATTTTCATACCTAATAATGCGGCTTATGCACCCTAATCAATTATGTCAAGCACTTATTAGAACAGTAGTGTGATTAACTTTAATCCTTATTATATTATCAATGAATAATGAATATGTACCTATAAGTTTGAGAATAGTACCTCATTCTCTTGAAGATATACCTGATTCTGAGTCAATTGTACTTGATTTTTTTAGCAGTTGAGAACTAAAGAGGGAGTCTCATACCTGAATACTCAAATTGTGGCTTATACTCAATTTGCTCAAACACATACTTGAATTTGGATATTTCGTACATTATAATCTGGATGATGTACCCTCATCAATTATGTCAACCAATTAACCTTAATCCAATTAACCTTAATCCATATCATATTATCATTGAAACAAGAAAATATGTCAAAAAAGAAGTCACCTACATCAATCTCTTCAAGGATTTGATTGTAGGTGTATACCACATCATGTAATGTCAAATATAAATACATGCATTTTTCTCTTCTACTTCTAAGGTATTGACTCTCATACTAGGTTGTCTATATTCATTATAGCCATAAAGCTATATTGTGTATTTTCATACCTAATAATGCGGCTTATGCACCCTAATCAATTATGCCAAGTACTTATTAGAGCAGTAGTGTCATTAACCTTAATCCATATTATATTATCAATGAACAATAAAATATGTACATGAATGTTTGAGAATAATACCTCATTCTCTTAAATATATACTTGATTCTGAATCAATTGTACTTGATTTTTTGAGCAGTTGACAACTAAAGAGGGAGGCTTGTACCTAAATACTCAAATTGTGGCCAAGTATACTCAATTTGCTCGGACACATACTTGAATTTGGATATGTCGTACCTAATAATCTAGATGATGTACCCTCATCAATTATGTCAACCAATTAACCTTAATCCATATCATATTATCATTGAAAAAAGAAAATATATTGAAAAAAACTCACCTACACCAACCTCTTCTAGGATTTGATTATAGGTGTATACCACATCAGGTAATATCAAATACAGATACATGCATTTTTCTTTTCTACTTTTAAGGTATTGACTCTCATACTAGGTTGTCTATATTCATAATAATCATAAAGCTCTATTGAGTATTTTCATACCTAATAATGCGGCTTATGCACCCTAATCAATTATGCCAAGCACTTATTAGAGCAGTAGTGTGATTAACCTCATTCTCTTGAATATATACCTGATTCTGAGTCAATTATACTTGATTTTTTGAGAAGTTGAGAACTAAAAAGGGAGTCTCGTACCTGAATACTCAAATTGTGACCAAGTATACTCAATTTGATCAGACACATACTTGAATTTGGATATTTCGTACCTAATAATCTAGATGATGTACCCTAATCAATTATGCCAAGCATTTATTAGAGCAGTAGTGTCATTAACCTTAATCTATATTATATTATCAATAAAACAATGAAATATGTACCTGAATGTTTGAGAATAGTACTTCATTCTCTTGAATATATACCTGAAGTCAATTGTACTTGTTTTTTTGAGCCATTGAGAACTAAAAAGGGAGTCTCATACCTGAATACTCAAATTGTGGCCAAGTATACTCAATTTGCTCAGACACATACTTGAATTTGAATATTACGTACCTAATAATCTAGATGATGTACCCTAATCAATTATGTCAAGCACTTATTAAAGCAGTAGTGTCATTAACTTTAATCCATATTATATTATCAATGAACAATGAAATATGTACCTGAATATTTGAAAATAGTACCTCATTATCTTGAATATATACTTGATTTTTTCAGCAGTTGACAATTAAAGAGGGATGCTCGTACCTTAATACTCAATTTATGGACATGTATACTCAATTTGCTCAGACACATACTTGAATTTGGATATTTCATATCTAATAATCTGGATGATGTACCCTAATCAATTATGTCAAGCACTTATTAGAGCAGTAGTGTCATTAACCTTAATTCATATTATATTGTCAATTGTGCAAAATTTTATGAGTCAATTCATGCCCAAAAGAAGTCACCTACACCAACCTCTAAAATATATGTGCACTGGTAGTGTGCCCCAGATTATTGATAGACCTATTGTAGATAGTACTCAATTGGATAGAAAAAATTCTATTTTTTTGTTTAAATGGTGCTGAATATAGGTGGTATGATACCTTCTTTTATGGATTTTGTACCTAAATTTAGCCTAGAGATGCTCTAACAGAATAAAAACTAACAGAATACATTGCTTTACATAAGTCTGTCATTACTATAGAATAAAAACCAACATCTATCTGTCATTACTAACAGAATACATTGCTTTACATAACTAAGCCATAAGTCTGTCATTACTACAAAATAAAAACCAATATTACTACAACCATTGAAAACCAACATCTATATATCATAACTAACAGAATACATTGGTTAACATAACTATACCATAAATCTGTTATTACTATAGAATAAAAACCAACATTGCTTTACATCTGAATTTGGATCTACAAAAAGGCAAATTTGAAACTCCAAAACATCTGCTTGAGCATAAGAAGCAGATAAATGTCTATCTTCAGATGCTTTACATCTGTCATTACCAACATTACTTTACATCTTAGTCAAATACATTTTTTAACAATCCATTCTCATCTGATAATATATTTGAAGCAACACGGGCCCGATAAGTGGCTATCTTCACATGATTTTGAAAACTCCAGATATCATCAGTGTCATAAGAGAGGCACTCTACCCACAGGCATATGTAGACACCACAATCCAGGGTAGCACCTTGATGACGACAATGTTCTTTCAGGACCTCTTCACTACCTATGGCAAATCCTTGAAGATGCAACATGCATCCAGCCAAAAAACGCGCCTACAAAAAAGTAAATGCTTTAATACTGTGATCTTAAGATATATTGAAGTAGAATATTGTCAAAGTCACATAAACTTTAACAGTCCCAAATGCAAAAGATTCATGGTTTGAATTCCACAATCTGAATATCCCTTCAGATGGATTAAAAACCAATAAATACCAATGTCATCTATCATTAACTGGGAAAATGATATATCTACATTTTCTAAATAGATCTTCATTTAGTTCCTGTAGTTTGCTCCTCGTTGTGGATGCCAACCTTGCAAAGAAAGCACCATAATTTGCTTTGTGTATCTGCCTATATTTGCCATATTTCTGTAAGTGCTATAAGACTTCTTTCTACACATTCAAAATAAGATACAATCATGTTTCTTAATCTAATAAGAATTAAAAATCAAATATCAACTACCAAATATCTCGATTTGCTACAAACCTGTATATTTGCGTCCATGCAGTAAATCTCAAATCTATAAGTTAGACTGTGTTTTTTCATAATCTTCATATAAATATTTATGATTTGACTATCAACAGGCTCACCAAATAAAAAAGAATAAAATGTAGCTCCAGTTAAGCTTAGGAACTCATCTTGCCATATGACAACACTGCGGGGAGTAAAAAATAACATTACAAAATTGATAAGAAGTGTTTAGAAAAATTTCACATATTGAAAATAAACATACTCTAATTCTTTCCTACTGAGAATGTTTGTCAATAACTTTTTCTCTTCTTTAGCTGCTTCTTGATGTCCATAAAAATCAGTTCTCTTTTTATATACATCCAATGTAGTCTTGTAATATGGTAATTGATACTGGAAGTAGAGCTGCTTTAGGTTTGTTTTGGGCAGCAACACGAGCCAACACACCACTCCAATATGATATGATAATGCAGACAATGCTTGAAAAACATCCAGATGCTCATAAGTGGCTGCAGAACATTGACTCTAAAAGGTGGGCAAATGCACACTTTACTTAGAGAAGGTATAGAATGCTTACCACGAATTGTGTGGAAAGCTTAAATGCTTTGTTCAAGTCTACACGTGAGCTTCCCATAAACAGGTTAATTGATAATACAAGAAGAAAAGTAGCTCAATGGTTCTTTAACCGTAGAGAGAAAGTCTCCAAATGGCATGTTGCTTTGACATCTCATGCTACAAAAGAAATGGATTAAGGAGAGAGAAAGCTAGAGCTTATAAGGCTCATCCTTACTCTCAATCAGAAATGGAAGTAGAAATATGGGGCACTTCATAAATTGTTGATTTGGAATTTTTTTTTGTCATTGTGGGGAGTTTCAAATTTCAGGACTCCCTTGCTCACATGTTATTGTCGTAATCATTCACAGGAACATGGATACACTCCAATATCGTGAGCATTATTTTTATTCAGAAAATTGGAAGTGGGTTTACATGGATCGTATTTACCCTTGTAGAAGCAAGCAGTTTTGGCCTAGGGGCGTAAACGACATTATAGTTCAATGTCCTCGTAGCCTTGTGCAGCCTGGTAGACGAAAAAAGGCACGGATTGAGTCCAGACACAATGGCAAGGTGAAACTAAAATGCAGCCACTACAAACAACTTGGCCACAATATATGGACATGTAGAATACCGCCAGCCCCAAGGTCTTGAGTTAATTGGTATATATATTACAGGAATATTCTGATTGAAGTGTATATTTTGTAAGGAGGAGAAATGAATGTATATATTTTGTATATTGTACAACCATAGTATTGTTAAAAAACTTGTTGTTGTTAATGTTGTCACTTGAAGAAGTATTTCAATATTATGATACATTCACCTTGTCTAATTCAATGTAAGTAGAAAAGATTAGTCCTGAAGTCCCCTGATTTCAGGACCATAATAATATTATTTCAGGTCTTGAAGTCCTGAAGTCCTCTATTTTCTGAATATCTCTCATTTGAGCTCCTCTGATTTCTGCTTTGTTGATGTATTGTTCTGTGCCAACTGATATTGTATCAACACATATTTGAGACCCGCTGATTTATGCTTTTTTCCAATCTAATGCATTTGAGCCCCTCTGATTTCTGCTTTTTTCCAATCTGATTTCAGACCCACATTGGGCCTGAACCAGAGGATTTCAGGCCCTACGTGGGCCTGAAATTAGATAATTTCAGGCCCTGCGTGGGCCTGAATCACATTATTTTAGGCGCTGCCTAGGCCTGAACATTATTGTTTCAGGCCCAGAGTGGGCCTGAAATGAGTTTATTTAAGGCCCAGAGTGGGCCTGAAATGAGATGATTTCAGGCCCACCCTAGGTCTGAAGTCAAATAATTTCAGGTCCAATGTGGGGCTGAATAATTGTGATTTGAGGCTCTCTGATAACCTACTGATCATTGCAATCCAAAATAGGAATATTCTTTCCGATAATATGAATAAATATGTATAATATAAATATATACAAATAAAAATTAGTGTTTATGGATGTTATAGCTATCGAAACAAATTTAGCTGTGATTCTGCATTGTTGTGTGACAAGTCTTACAGGATGGGAATCAAATTTTGGTTTAGCATGGAATCAAATTTTGGTTTAGCATGGAATAAAATGGGAAAAAAAATTGAGCCCTCGTTGGGCCTGAATTATCTAATTTCAGGCCCACGTTGGGCCTGAAATAAGAACATATCAGGCCCTGGGTGGGCCTGAATCAATTTGTTTCAGGCACAACATGGGCCTGAAATCTGATTGATTCAGGCCTACTGTGGGCTTGAAATCAGATTGTTTCAGGCCCACAGTGGGCCTGAATTCAAATTATTACAGCAAAAGCAAGCTTCAATATTATTGATGGTATTAACAACAATTACAGATTATAGATTACAGATTACACAAAAATAAGGATCGAAAGCAATGTTCCATTGATTTCAAAAGGATTACATACAATATAACTACAAATATACAATGTTTGTCATGACACTTACATATGCATTGTATCAACAAAACCAATTTTTACAGATTTAGCTTCCAGAACTTGTCTCTCATTATTTTATATCCCACCTGAAATCGATAAGGTTTCATTTGATTTTGGGTAAACTCTGTAGATCTTTGAAACACTAGACTTTCAGCATAGCGCATAACGAAAAAAGCATAATCCAACCTAAAAAAACCAATATGTAAATTGTGGTTAGTAAGTATATAAATCCAACCATGAAAGATAATGTTTTTTAACCAAAATAAACATGATCTTACAATCTGCTTTGGGTCAGTCCTTGTACTACAATTTTATTAAAGTCTTTCCCCGATATGCAAGGCAATCCTTTATTCCATGTGGTGTAATATAACCAGTTCATATTTTTGAAAAACGACACACAAATTACATTAGTAACAAATATATTGCAGTTAAACTATTTGTAATGGTTTATATATCAAATATAAAACTTATAGTTTTCTCAAATTTAGCAGTGTACCCTTCTGTGGCGCCGAGAGAATTATAATGCAGGATATTACCTTCCTTGAGGTCAATAACCAATAGATGCCAATGATCATCTACATTATTTATAGGACAGATGATATATCTAATTGGTTTATCTGTATCAGTAGCAATACTTTGTTCAAATGTTACAGCGTGCATCACCTCAAAAGTTCCTATGTTTATTAAAATGGAAGTGTTAGTGGACTAAATCCTAGAAAAAAGCAATCAAACAAGGTGCTAATTGACTTACATTTAACCCCACCCCACAGAAAATGGAGGGGTGATATTGTGAGTTACACGATTTTGCTTCATTTACTAGAATTGTCCAGTATGTATTTATGCAATCCCCGTTGGTGTAGTCGTTCCAATCAAATATAGTAAAAAATGATTGCATATCTAATGAAAAGGTCTCATTGGACCATACTGGATTCAACGAAAACCTACATGAACAAAATATAAGCAACTTAATATCGAGGGAATTAATAAATGTTATTAATGAATGTCAATAATCATCATTGTTTTACATTATTATGCAATCGCAATAGCAACTAACTCACTTTAATTTACTAAGCTTTAATAAAGTTTCAGCAATCTCTGTATCTTTATTCTTCTTAAAAATTACCCTGGCATTCTTCAAGATTTTGTTTTTTATATTTTAAATTTCTTTTGCTATAGCTGCCTGTTGTTCAGATATGTTTGTTTAGGTTGAGGTCATAGATTTTGTTGTTTGCATTGTAGTTTGTGACATTGATGGGGCAGGATCCTCGTCATCTTCATCATCATCCTCATCCTCATCCTAAACAATTTCTTTTCCCTTGCCTTTGGCCTCGTAGGTTGGTCTTATCTGAGTTATTTTTCTTTTTTTGGGAAGTGGATCAGTGTCATCTGAGCCTTTGCTTTCCAATTGGTTATTCAGCTTCCGAATTCTCTCGTCAGCCTGATCGATGATCCTATCTTGTACAACTATCCTTCTTTTGTGGACATCATCTTTCTGTTTAAGCTGGGAATCCTTCTTAGTAATTATTGTATCCTTCTGAGCAATTATTTCATCTTTTTGTTTAAGCTGGGAATCTTGCTCAGCAATTATTGTATCCTTCTGAGCAATTATTTCATCCTTGTCGCTGATGGTTGTTGCCATCTCAATTTTAACATCCTCCAAACTTTTAAGAGCTATAGTTAATTGTTGCTGTAAGGTATTAATTTGTTCTTGCTTTTTCATATATTGATTGTAAGCTTCCATTTCAAAGGCTTGTAGGCTTACTTCTACTGTCTGCTGTAATACCTCACAGTGTACCTCAAGTGCTTGAGTTGGAGGAGAGTAGTGAGGTACCAAATCCAGCTCTGACTCAGCTGGAATTAAATCAACAATAATTAAATTTGTGGTCACACAGTCTATCATCCTTTTGACACTCTCAACATGAGCCTTAGGCCAACTCCAACGAAGTATTCTTGGCAATCTATGAGGATGTTCTGGAGCAGCAATACTAATATGTTCACTCACCCATATCTGCAACATGATTATATTCAGTAATTAATATCCATCATAACATATATGAGCAGCTATATGTACTCTAACTTACAGCCAAAAGATTTGTTAACCCCTTGAGCAAGGGAGCCTTGGTCGTTTGGGTTGAATCACCTACATGTGGTCTATGCCTCAGTGTAACCTCCTTTCCAATGGCTTCCAATTGAGGAGCCATGAAATTGTACACGGCATTGCACCAATTATAGGATGTAGGTTGTCAAAATCATCTACCCAATCAATTAGTGACAGGGCAGGAATGCCAAGTATGCTGCTAGTACCACAAAATAGTGTTGGATCGAGAGATGCGAGAGAGGGGGGGTGAATGTCGCAAATCGTTCGGATTTAAAAAGAGTAAGTGCGCAGCGTCGGAGCCTGTGTCGACTCCTACTCCAAGGCCCACGGTCGTTGACCGTTTTCTGCAGGCAATTCTATACGTTCGAGAAAGTTTACAATCACAAGTATTACAGAATTAGCTTCGTAAACTTAAATGAATATTTCGTTACCGACGTCCGGTGTAGATCGGAGTATTGGAGCAGCAGGACGTCGTCAGAGCTCGAGATGGAAGATTTCTGGAGCGTGTCGTGGAAGCAGAAGAGCGTATGAAAGTCGCAGTTATTGATGATCTGAAGAAGGAGGTCGAGGGCCCTTTATATAGGGCTGGGGCGCCCGGGATGCTCGGGGCGCCCCCCACGTGGCTTTCGATCCGGCGAGCCCTCTGGTCAAGGCTGATCTCTGCTTCTTCGGGATCACCTTTGACTGGGGCGCCCGACGCGCGCGGGGCGCCCGGGTTGACCGGTCAAGGCTTCATCTTCTTCGCGAGGGTGAGCTGCTGCAGCTGCCAGTGGCGTGGCACAGTGGGCGCCCGCGACACGCGGGGCGCCCGACGCGCGCGGGGCGCCCGACGCGCGCGGGGCGCCCGACGCGCGCGGGGCGCCCGAAACATCCGGGGCGCCCCCAAATGTGCTGCTGTCGGGGCGTTTACTTGCTCTGCTGACTTTGGGTTGACTCTGGGGCGCCCGAAACGTCCGGGGCACCCTGCTCAGCTACTGCCTCACTCCTTTGAGGCTCTCTGAGCTGCAGAAACACAGTCCTTCGGTCCTGCATCCAGGGTTAGTCCAAAACAGCAATTAATAAGTTAATTTTACACAGCCTTGGCTGTCTTGGTTCTGACTTTGGTCTCCAAAATGGAGCCCTAGGTAGAACCGACGCCTAATGTTCCCTCAAGGGGAACGCGTCCTCACCTACTCCTCTCGGGAGAATTTACCTGGTGCCAACCGGATCCTCCAGTTGGACTTTTGCCCGGCAGCCCTTCGCCAGGTCTTGGTTTTCGCCTAGCAGCCCTTCGCCAGGACTTGGTTTTCGCCTAGCAGCCCTTCGCCAGGACTTGGTTTTCGCCCAGCAACCCTTCGCCAGGACTTGGTTTCCTGGCAGCCCATCGTCAGGTGCCTAGCATCCCTTCGCTAGGACTTGGTTTTTGCCCAGCAACCCTTCGCCAGGACTTGGTTTCCTGACAGCCCATCGTTAGGTGCCTAGCATCCCTTCGCTAGGACTTGGTTTTCGCCCAGCAACCCTTCGCCAGGACTTGGTTTCCTGACAGCCCATCGTCAGGTGCCTAGCAGCCCTTCGCTAGGACTTTGTTTCCTGCACTCTCAAGCAGTATTGTTAGACAACAAATAACCCTTAACTTTGAATCCTTTGCCAATATCAAAACAAGGTTCGATCTGGTACTTCCTGCACCAACAAATAGAACTGTAGAAAAAAATAGAGTATATGCAATTGACAGTATAGCTTATCATTGGATTTAGACTTGATTATCAGTTTCTCCAAATGCTTGGCAGAAAAATCTGACTCTTCAAAATACTACTTGTACAGTGGGCTAGATGCCTCATTCAAATCAAGTTGGACTATCTCTCCATTGTCATGTAGCCCTAAAATAAGTGATATATCAACCTTTGTGAATTTGAGTTTTTTCCCATGGAATATAAAGCTCTGTTCTTCTTCATCACAATTATCAAATATATTTTGAACCTGCGGACTTACACAAGAACTATTAGGGAGGTCGAGGACCCAAGAAAAGGGTGTATTTCGAAATAACTGCTCTTGTGTTGGTGTGGGTGGAACAAAATCAATAAAATTTTTGAAATGACAAAGGTTACTTTTTCAGTTCATTCGTTTACTTCGACCTCTGTTGACAAAACTTGTATACTCACTACGCAATTTGATTTTTCCTTGTGTCAACTGTTTTTTTTACTTCCACAAGGGCCTTGTTGTTTCTTCGATTTTTTGGGAGCTGCTTGCTTTAAAGAAGACCTTTTTGGAGCCATCCCGATCTTAGCAACCATCAAACAACAATGAGACACAAACACATATAACACTTAGATTTCGTATATAAAGTCTCTCCTCATATTCGGTCAGTCAGTTAAGACTATCGCTAACCCTAGGTCAACAACAAAAACTGAAATGAAAAACTAAAAGTTAGGGTACATACAATTCCACCAGTCCAATGACGAGGATGTCGCCCACACAACTCCAATTGACCAAAGCATGCTACCTTCAAATGGCAAGAAAACAGGAGCTAGAATACGATTGCATACCACTAGGCTCCCGAACAAGCTTTAAACCTCGGTCACTGCTGGGCCTGATATAATAGGATTTCAGGCCCTACGCGACCCTTATTTTGTATATGTATTATTTATTAATTTGAGTTATATTTATTTTAATTTCAAATATATAACATTTATATAACATTTATTTTTATAACTCAAAGATATAACATCCGTATTATTCCTTGTTCATACATTACTCTAATTTATTTTTAATTTTATTGATTTTTTATTTATATCTATTTTTAAAGGGCCTGAAATATTCATATTTAAGAACCACCCTGGCCTGAATATCAGATATTCAGTCCCAACGTGGACTAAAATTTATTTTCCAGTCTTTTAAATAATTATACAAGTTGTGACAAAATCCTCTCATTGGATTTTAATACTCAGGTATCATCAAAACAGACCTACATTTGTTTAAAGTTGAAACAAGAGGATTACACCTGGACAATACCTAAATACACAATGCATAACAAAATTTGATTCCTTGCAGAGCCTGAATTAGTATTTTACAAATTTGGCACAGAAGGAGTTTTGTTGGTCTATCAGTGGGTTTCCACCGAAACCCACTGATGGACCTAGGATATTTGGATTTCAAAAAACCATATATCAATAGTTAGAGTAGAGCTAGGAGATGGTATTTTTGGTGTCCAAACTTCTAAAGGTGATAAATTATGTTGCAATAAGATTTTTGTAGGTCTATCAGTGGGTTTCCACCCAAACCCATTGATGGACCTAAGATATTTGGATTTCAATAAACCCAATATCAATAGTTAGAGTAGTGCTAGGAGATTGTATTTTTGGTGTCCAAACTTCTAAAGGTGATAAATTATGTTACAATTGGATTTTTGTAGGTCTATGAGTGGGTTTCCACCCAAACCCACTGATGGACCTAGGATATTTGGATTTCAAAAAACTGTATATCAATAGTTAGAGTAGAGCTAGGAGATGGTATTTTTGGTGTTCAAACTTCTAATGGTTATAAATTATGTTGCAATAGGATTTTTGTAGGACTATCAGTGGGTTTCCACCCAAATCCACTGATGGACCTAGGATATTTGGATTTCAAAAAATCCTATATCAATAGTTAGAGTAGAGCTAGGAGATGGTATTTTTGGTGTCCAAACTTCTAAAGGCGATAAATTAGGTTGCAATAGGATTTTTGAAGGTCTATTAGTGGGTTTCCACCGAAACCCACTGATGGACCTACGATATTTGGATTTCAAAAAACCCTATATCAATAGTTAGAGTAGAGCTAGGAGATGATATTTTTGGTATCCAAACTTCTAAAGGTGATAAATTATGTTGCAATAGGATTTTTGTAGGTCTATCAGTGGGTTTCCACCGAAACCCACTGATGGACCTAGGATATTTGGATTTCAAAAAACCCTATATCAATAGTTAGAGTAGAGCTAGGAGATGATATTTTTGGTGTCCAAACTTCTAATGATTATAAACTAAGTACCAAATCAGAGAGGTTTTATGGTTTACTTACTTCATACTTGATATCTCTATTTAGAATTTAGATTTTTTTTTTACATTTTCATATATTTTACTCACTTTATTATTTGTAAAATAATATTCATATTTGGTTTGTATAGGACCTCAAATTAGAGGGGGTTTATGGTTAGCAGAGGGACTGAAATCATACCTGTTCAGGCAGGCCCACATTGGGCCTGAAATCAAATTATTTCAGTCCCATGTTGGGCCTGAATTAATATGATTTCAGGCCCAACGTGGGCCTAATATCAAGTTATTTCAGGCCCTCGTTGGGCCTGAATGAAGTTATTTCAGGCCCTCGTTGAGCCTGAAATGAAGTTATTTCAGGCCCACCGTGGGACTGAAATCAAGTAATTTCAGGCACAACTTGGATTCTAGATTTTATCCCTATTATAAAATTATTTTATATAATATTTAATCATGATTAAATATTATAATAATGATTTATTGAATAATATTCTATATATATCTACAAGATGTGACAAAATCGTCTCATTTTATTTAATTTTTCAATTTTATCAACACAGGCTTACAGTTTATTAAACTTGAAACAAATTTATTAAATGTATTGTAGAAAAAATCTGGATACAACCTAATACAGAATGCATAGCAAATTTAGATGTCCTTGCAGACCATATTAGTGGGTTTTTAGATTTTGTTGCAATAGGAGTGTTGTAAGTCCATCAGTGGGTTTGGGTAGAAACCCACTGATGGACCTTCGATACTTGGATTTGTCTATGTTGGTGCAAGTTGCATCAATGATATTCCTCTTTAAGTGTTTTAATGTTTGACAATACACTTAAGTCAGTGATACAATGAATAAACAAAGGGGAGCAAAAGTGAAGTAACCAAAGCTGAGGAAAAGTCCTAGTTAATCTAGGCATCGAAACCCTAAGTCCCAGCGAAGGGCTGTTGGGCACCTAGCGAAGGGATGCTAGGTATCGTAACCCCAAGACCTAACGAAGGGCTGTTAGGCACCTAGCGAAGGGCTGCTAGGTATCGTAATCCCAAGACCTAGCAAAGGGCTGCTAGGCACCTAGCGAAGGGCTGCTAGGCATAGAAGACCTAGCGAAGGGCTGCTAGGCACCTAGCGAAGGGATGCTAGGCATAGAAGACCTAGCGAAGGGCTGCTAGGCACCTAGCGAAGGGCTGCTAGGCATAAAAGACCTAGCGAAGGGCTGCTAGGCACCTGGCGAAGGACTGCTAGGTAATGAAGACCTGGCGAAGGGTTGCTGGGGAATGAAGTCTTGGTCCGAGGGACTAAGCAACTTAGATGAGCGATGACTAAGGACAGGAGTAGAGACGGGTCAGGGTCTGGGCGTCTCGAGGTCCGGGAGTATCGGAAGCTAAGTAAAAGTCCACCCGAAGGACTGGGTGACAACCGTCTCCTGAAAGGAGTAGGTGAAGGGCGAGTTCTCGGGGATAGGAACTCGTGCCGGTTAGACCTAGGGTTTCGTGCAAATCATAAGTCCGAACCAAGTCCTTAAGCTTAATATTATATGCATATATGCTTTGTGTTTGTGTATCTTGCAGGTAACAAGAACCAGAAACAAAGCAAGCAGAAGAACCAGCCTTGCAGTGCTAATGCAGGGTGCCCCAGTGTTGGGGGCGCCCTCATGCACCAGGGCGCCCTCATGCACCAGGGCGCCCTCATGCACCAGGGCGCCATGGTCAACACGGTTTTGCTGCTGCGAGTCTGAAGCACAGGATAAGCGCTCACGGGGGCGCCCTAAGCGTCCGGGGCGCCCTGGTCAATGTCTTATCACCTACAACGAAGTAGGCGCAAGGATAAGAGTTGACCGAGTCTTCCGGGGCGCCCCCATCGTCCAGGGCGCCCCCAGGAGGCCTATATAAGGTGCTTCGACCCCTCTGCTTCAAACAGAACTTCCAAGAGCGATCCCAAGCTTTCTGACCGACGACAACACGCTAGAAACGAGGCTCTACGACCGAGAGGCTCCAGGAGGAGGTGCGCGGCACTTCGGAGGTCCAGATCGGCCGAGCTTCAGTCTTTTTCTCGTTGGTTTGCTTTTTAATTACTGTACTTAAATTTCTATATTATTGCTTGTAATTCTGCACTGTAATTCGGGTTTCTCCGCCTCCGGAAAGTCCGGAAAGGAGACCAATAGTGGACGGGCGTTCCCGTGCATAGGCCTTGGATGTACTGACCCTGGGGGGTCAGGAACCAAGTAAAAATCCGCCGTGTCACTGTCTTGTTTTTCGTTCTATTTATTTTCCGCTGCGCTACTAATATTCTAAGTCTAGAACGAACAAGTTTTCCACGAGGTTTCCGCGAAAGGTTTTCACGATCGATATTCACCCCCCCCCCTCTATCGACGGCACCGGTCCTACAATTGGTATCAGAGCCGAGTCGCTCTTCACCGGACTAACCGCCGACGGAGCAAAGACGTCAGGAGTTGAGGGGGAGCCCAGGGGTGAATCAGGTACATTTTTAATGTCTAATTTTAAATTGCATATTATTTGTTTCACATGCAGGGAGAGAGGGCACTATAAAAATCAGTGCCCTACTCGTAAGATTCGGTCTACATCACCGGTGGCGAAGGGGGCACCAGCGCCAGGAGTTCGGAGAGATAAAAGCCATATCAGATGCTTTAAGTGCGAAAAATTCGGACACTATAAAAACAAATGTCCGGCAAAGGTACGAAAAATTTATGTTCCAAAAATTTTACAAGTTTCTGCACTGCCATGTGATAAAGTAGTTAATGTTTCTGATAAAGTAGATTTATTGCATAATGAAATTAACTTTTTGCATGTTAAATTACAAAACATATGTTAAATCCGACACTTTTGACGCGGTCCAGAAAATTTTTCGAAAAAGGATTTAGAGTTTTCGGGACCCAAATTGAAATTAGAGGGTTAAATGGTAAAAAAAAAATGACAAATATGAGGGCACAGTTAGAAATGGTCGAAACCTGAGGGCTAATCTGCAAAATGACCAAACTTAAAAACCCCTTAGCCGCAGCCACCCCAAAGCGGTCGATTGTCTCGTGCCCTAACCCACGCCACTAGCGCCGACGCCCCCACGCCAGCCACTCGACTCCTTTACGCACCTCCTCCCGATCACAATCGAAGCCGCCACCATTTCTCTTCGGCTTCCACCACTCCGACGAACCGCAACCTCAGATCTAGCCGGCGTCAAAGTTTCGAACCCTCAATCCTCAAGCCCTCTCGTGAACGGGAGCTAGGTTTTCTTGCTTCGAGCGATTCGGGGGTAGGCGTTCGGAGCATTGGAGGAGGTGTCGCCGGTACATCAGGAAACCCGATTGAAGGTGGATTGATCGGAAGGAGGCAGAGAAGTCTCGAGCTCTATAGCATCGCCGGAGTTTGATTCTAGGGCTTGCTCCCGATCTTGGCCCTTCGTGGGGTTCTCTGGTGATGCCAAATCAAACCGGCTGGAGTGATTGCTGTGGAGACTTACCGAGCTCAGGTAAGCATATTGATGTTGTTAGTTTGATTTGTGTGGATTAGTTTCCTTTTGTTTCGTATTGTATTGGGATTGTGAAGTGGATGTTTTTGCTGGATCGGTGAGTATCAACATGATTGGGCATGGGATGATCTGTGTTGGATTATTAGTAATGTGTTTTGTTCTTGATCAGTAGGTTGATGACAAATGTATTGTAGATGGATCCTTGTGTTCTGTTGTGTTTGCTGTTCGTGCCCTATTTTGGTATTTGGAAAGCTAATTGCTTCTTGTAATGCTTGAATTTTTAGGGCTTGCAAAAGGTTGCTGAGATCTGATGTTTGGAAGAGGAGAGCTGTTGTTGAGATCAGTTTGATGTGATTTGGGGTTGACAAATCGGAATGAAGCTTATGGTTTAACTATGTTTGAATTTTGATGTTGCCGTGGGTTTCAATTGAAATTGTTTTATACTACCCACTCTTGCTGTGAGGTATAATGTGGGCAGTAGCTCTACTTTGGAATGGTGTCACCCTGATTTGAATCAGTTGATAATAAACATGTTAAGTTTTGTATTGTTTAGTTTGATCCATATGAATTGGAGATGATCTTGCCGTGAGCTATTGTGGGATTAGGTTTTTTTTGCTAGAGATCTTCTGGGGTAAATTTGGAAATAAACCTAGATCAAATCTAATCTTAATTACGTGGAATAATTAAGAACCTATCATCTAATTAGATATAATTAAATGAAAAAAAGATGATTAGGTTAACCTTGATACGGTTGAGAGATTTGTTTAGCTACTTGCTAATTGTTATGATAGCTAAAATTTGTGCCCATCAATACAGGACATTGATTGGTTTGGACGTATAGACGCGGAGGTTCTTTCTTGGACACAGACTCCACGTTGAAGGCGGGTACCCTTTGACTTATCTTTTAGATATTGTCATATTGCTATGCATTGTCTGTTATAGATAGCAGTAAGTTTATACGCTATCCTGAGTTATTATGCCTGTCCTGGATACTTGTTAGTTATCTTTGAGTTATCATGTCTATACTGGATACTTGTTAGTTATCCCTGAGTTATTATATCTGAACTGAATACTTGTTAGTTATCCCTGAGTTATATTGCCTGACCTGGATACTTGTTAGTTATTCCTGAGTCATTATGTCTATACTGGATACTTGTTAGTTATCTTTGAGTTATCATGTCTATACTGGATACTTGTTAGTTATCCCTGAGTTATTATATCTGAACTGGATACTTGTTAGTTATCCCTGAGTTATATTGCCTGACCTGGATACTTGTTAGTTATTCCTGAGTCATTATGTCTATACTGGATACTTGTTAGTTATCTTTGAGTTATCATGTCTATACTGGATACTTGTTAGTTATCCCTGAGTTATTATATCTGAACTGGATACTTGTTAGTTATCCCTGAGTTATATTGCCTGACCTGGATACTTGTTAGTTATCCCTGAGTTATATTGCCTGACCTGGATACTTGTTAGTTATCCCTGAGTTATTATATCTGAACTGGATACTTGTTAGTTATCCCTGAGTTATATTGCCTGACCTGGATACTTGTTAGTTATCCCTGAGTTATATTGCCTGACCTGGATACTTGTTAGTTATCCCTGAGTTATTATGTCTGAACTGGATACTTGTTAGTTATCCCTGAGTTATATTGCCTGACCTGGATACTTGTTAGTTATCCCTGAGTTATTATGTCTGTTCTGGATACTTGTTAGTTATCCCTGAGTTATATTGCCTGACCTGGATACTTGTTAGCTATCCCTGAGTTATTATGTCTGTTCTGGATACTTGTTAGTTATCCCTGAGTTATTATATCTGAACTGGATACTTGTTAGTTATCCCTGAGTTATATTGCCTGACCTGGATACTTGTTAGTTATCCCTGAGTTATATTGCCTGACCTGGATACTTGTTAGTTATCCCTGAGTTATTATGTCTGAACCGGATACTTGTTAGTTATCCCTGAGTTATATTGCCTGACCTGGATACTTGTTAGTTATCCCTGAGTTATATTGCCTGACCTGGATACTTGTTAGCTATCCCTGAGTTATTATGTCTGTTCTGGATACTTGTTAGTTATCCCTGAGTTATTATATCTGAACTGGATACTTGTTAGTTATCCCTGAGTTATATTGCCTGACCTGGATACTTGTTAGTTATCCCTGAGTTATATTGCCTGACCTGGATACTTGTTAGTTATCCCTGAGTTATTATGTCTGAACCGGATACTTGTTAGTTATCCCTGAGTTATATTGCCTGACCTGGATACTTGTTAGTTATCCCTGAGTTATTATGTCTGTTCTGGATACTTGTTAGTTATCCCTGAGTTATATTGCCTGACCTGGATACTTGTTAGCTATCCCTGAGTTATTATGTCTGTTCTGGATACTTGTTAGTTATCCCTGAGTTATTATGTCTGTTCTGGATACTTGTTAGTTATCCCTTAATTATTATGTCCGTTTTGGATACTTGTTAGTTATCCCTGAGTTATTATGCTGTTAGTTCCATACAGTATCAGGTAGTGTCATATCTAGATGTAGGCTTAGAGGTCGTGATGTATCTCCTGCCTTTGACCTTGAGGGATCTGTAGTTTTCGGCCAGTATACCTTGTAGGTTAACTGTATTTCCTGTTATAGGATTTCAGACTGAGACCTAGTATACTGAGGACTTGGGAGGGAGGTATGTGTATCTATCATACACCATCCTTGCATTGTTGCATGCCGGCGATCAGCGACTCCCTTGTGGTTGAGCCTAATCGTTTTCCGGCACATGATATGCACACACGGCCACTCATGGGTTAGTGGATACCGTAGCGTGTGTGCATTTGCTCTGTATTGCTCCGCTCAACCGCTCATGGGTAGTGGTTTTGGAGCGTGGTAGCAAGCAGGGATCCCTTCTCTTCCCATAGACCAGAGAAGATGAGAGAGATATCTCCCCCATATATATATGGGGCGGAGTGTTCACTCCACCAGCATCCTGTCCACTCGGTCACTCAGGAGCAGTGATAGCAGGGTGCGTACAGTGTCACAGCTCTACCCACTCGGCCGACATAGTATCGCCTGTCTCGGTGGCTTGACTGGTGTTAGGGGGTGACCATGACATTGCATCATATGCATACGATGCATTGTGCACTTGATTGTGTTTGCTGCATTTATTTACTGCACTTGATTGACATGCATATACTGGATACCTGTATACCTTGGTTTATATGTTATACTTGTTCCATAGGGATTTATTTCACCCTCTGCAGGATAGATGGATTCTGGTATGTATCTTTATTCAGTATGTTCAGTATACCCTTTCTTCCTATTGTTCATATGAGGTTGTATCAGCGTAGACTTCTATTGTTATTATAACATA
The DNA here is from genome assembly GCA_024364735.1 of Boesenbergia rotunda. Lineage (NCBI taxonomy): Eukaryota > Viridiplantae > Streptophyta > Magnoliopsida > Zingiberales > Zingiberaceae > Boesenbergia > Boesenbergia rotunda. The sequence continues at coordinate 1,248,875 of JAGFNQ010003310.1, forward strand.
CTATGCATATCTACTGGGTATTCGCTGAGTTTATGGACTCACACCGTTGCCATATGTTTCTATTTCAGGTTGAGATACTTGGAGTCGCCAGAAGAGCCCAGCAGCCAGTCCCTACCCATCGCGACGATAACGTTTGTTTTGTACTTAGTAGTGTCTATGTTTTTATATTCAGTTATTGGTTTTGTATATGTCTTGAGAGTGTTGTTGTGTGCCCTAAAGGGTTTTTGTATTGGTGGTTTCGTCGTAAGTCGGACCGGTCCGCAGTCAGGTATGTTTATTTTGTGTTTTGGTTATGTTATGTCTTTATTTAGAGGCCTGAGGCCAAATTATTAAACTGCGTGTGTGTTTGGATATTGTATGTATGTGTAAATCGTCCGCCGGACAGGGAAGGTGCTGTCCGATTTTCTATTGGACCAGCGTCTCCTGGGTCTCGGGGCGTGACAACATAAATATGACCAAGATATTAGAAATTAATTGTTTAATTCAGAATATCAATTTAGAAATTAATAAAATCAATTCTAATAATTTATCTGATGAAATTAATTCTAATAATTTATGTGATGAAATTAATTCTAATAATTTATCTGATGAAATTAATTCTAATAATTTATCTGATGAAATTAATTCTAATAATTTATCTGATGAAATTAATTCTAATAATTTATCTGATGAAATTAATTCTAATAATTTATCTGATGAAATTAATTCTAATAATTTATCTGATGAAATTAATTCTAATAATTTATCTGATGAAATTAATTCTAATAATTTATCTGATGAAATTAATTTTGACAATTTTTCTGATAAAATTAGTTCTGATAATTTTAATTCAGACAAAATTAATCTTAAGGATAATTCAGAATTCAAATTTGAATATCTTAAAGATAAATCCGAAATTAATCCTGAAAACCTCAAGGTTGATTCAGAAATTAATTCTAAGGATAATCTAGAGATTAATTCTAAATGTCTGGAAAATATTGAAGATATATCTGAGGATAACTCTGAGGATAATTCTGAAAATAAAAAACCTCCTAGATAATAACCTAATCATAGATAATATTGAATATTATTATAAAACTTTAACCAGTAGCCCAATTTACTCCACCTACTGCAAGGATGTTGAAAAATCAAATCTTAAAGAGGATATGGAACTATCTAAGATAAAGGTCATAATCAATAAAAATTACAAAAATTCAAATAAATCAAAATTATTAGAAAAACTTGAAAAGAAAGATAAAGATGAAGAAGAAATTTTCGAAATAATGAAAATGATAAATTTAAACCCACAATTATTAATTAATCATTATAATTCGAATTTAATCCTAATTAAATCTTAATTAAATCTTAATTAAATCCTAATTAAATTCGAATTAAATCTCAACTTAATCCTAATTAAATCTTAATTAAATCCTAATTAAATCCTAATCAATTTCAAATTAAATCTTAATTAAATTCAAATTAAATCTTAATTAAATTTCAAATTAAATATTAATTAAATTCAAATTAAATCTTAATTAAATTCAAATTAAATATTAATTAAATTCAAATTAAATATTAGGTAAATTTCAAATTAAATCTTAATTAAATTTCAAATTAAATCTTAATTATATTCAAATTAAATATTAATTAAATTTCAAATTAAATCTTAATTAAATTCAAATTAAATCTTAATTAAATTCAAATTAAATATTAATTAAATTTAAACTAAATCTTAATTAAATTCAAATTAAATATTAAATAAATTTCAAATTAAATATTAATTAAATTTCAAATTAAATCTTAATTAAATTCAAATTAAATATTAATTAAATTTAAACTAAATCTTAATTAAATTCGAATTAATTCAAATAATTCGAATTAATTCAAATAATTCAATTAAATTCGAATTAATTCAATTAAATTCAATTAAATTCGAATTAATTCAATTAAATTCAATTAAATTCGAATTAATTCAAATAATTCAATTAAATTCAATTAAATTCAAATTAATTCAAATAATTCAATTAAATTCAATTAAATTCAAATAATTCAATTAAATTCAATTAAATTCAAATTAATTCAAATAATTCAATTAAATTTATTCAAATTCGAATTAATTCAAATAATCCAATTAAATTCAAATTAAACCTAAATTAAATCTTAATTAAATCAATTTAATTCAAATTTAATTCAAAGTAAAATCACGTTGAATTCAAATTAAAACTTCAATCAAATATTAATCTTAATCAATTAATTTCTAATTAATTCAACCTCAATTAAATTCGTAATTATCTGAATCCAACTAAAATCTTAAATAACTTAAACTCAAACTAAAATAAAATTTTACCCAAAGTGCAACAATTAAAATTAATAACATTAAATATGTCAAAGTAGGTTGACATATTCGCGGGTTCACTCGACATGTATCAAATCGAGAATTTGATACATTTTTAGAAACTTAAATAAAATTATTTGACTTGTTTGACTCATGCATAACTACCATGACATGCATCTGCTATTTTTTAAAATATATGACATGTCATTCATATTTAAATTTTATGCATATATTAGAACGGCTATAAGAAAAAGAATAATTGAAACTTGATCAACCTAGTATTGGGTGGAGGTGAGATGATAGTACGTTAGGGAAGCCAATTCTAATAAGATCAAGTATACTTGGTCTCTTTAGACTGGTGAAACTAGCCGAAGCTACCGATCCAAGACCCAAACTAGTTAGACCAGAATTTTTCAAAAGGTAACTTTGAAAATGAAATTTCATTAAAAGGCTTTGTCAAGGAAAGGGTGGATGATCCCATAAGGCTACGGCCAAAGAAGGCCTAGTGCCTCGCCAAGACCTGGAAGCCAATTTTTGAAATTCAAATTCAAGTTATTGCTTGTCAAATTCAAATCTAACACAAGCTTCAATTAAATCTTAGAGTTAATAATAAATTAAGAAAAATGATTCAAGCATCTCACAATACACCAATAAGGCAACTATGCTTGTTGTATTGATACATCTAAAATGGGTGAGATGTTAAGGACTAATAAATTGAAAAATATTTTTCAAAATTGTTTTTCAAAATTATTAGAATATTTTCATAAAAATATATTTTCAAAATAGTGCTTCAACATAATAATGTTTTTATGGAATTCATGCTTGTCTGATTGATTATATATATATTTTTCAAAAATATATCTTTTTCAAAAATTTATTTGACTCACACAATTAGACACAACCCTCTTAGGACAACACTAAAGTTCCTTAAGGCACTTAGATAGAGTCAAATAGTATCGGGTACAGGGGGAGTGTGTTTCGTTTTTTTTACGGTTTTTTGAAAACTGAGCTTTAAACATTATTACTTATGTTTTTCGGAAACTATGTGGGATAAATTACCCTTATCTCAAATTATGTTTCAAATTTTTAAAATACATTCTAAAAGTGTGCTTTGTCTTGTTTGACTTTGATAAACCCTAAAGACACAGAGGAAAAGTCCACTTCATAATCTACAAGGACTCCTAGGACGTGTCAGATTTAGGGGGAGTCTAAATCAAACTACTGAAAAAAGTTTCTTTTAATTAATTGTTTTGAAATTATTAAGAAAACTCCTTTGATTTGAATCAAACCTTAAGACTCCGAGGAAGAGTACTTGTGGTCAACAAGCTTCCCAGGACTGGGTCAAGTTTAGGGGGAGGTCAAATTAAAAGAAGTATTGAATATTTCAAATGTTTTCATGCGCGGTATTTTCAAATCCTGTTGAAAACATAAGTATATTTTTTTACTATCAATTTGTTAATAAGTATATATATACTATTTCTTTCAAAAAATTCATCTGGTGTTGATCAATTTGAAATAATATCTTGAGTTTGAAAAATCCTCCAGGACACTTAGGAAAATATCCTTGTAGTCAACAAGGTTTCCTATGATTGTGTCAGACTGGAAGATAAACCAAATCAAGTATTATGACTTTAAAATCTTTACATTTTTCAAAACTAACTTACATCCTATTATTTTATAACTTATGAAATTTTTGAAATAATATTTACTTGGGTTAAAAAAATTTCCAGGACACTTAGGAAATGTCCTTGTAGTCAACAAGGTTTCCTAGGATGGTGTCAGACTGGAAAATAAACCAAGTAAAGTCTAATATTCTTTCAAACGTACTTAATTTTAAAAAAAAATATCAATGTATTTTTCAAAAGTACCTAGTTTTCAAAAACTCAACACATTTTTTAAAGGTACTTATATTTTTAAAAAATTACTTATTATCTTTCAAAATCTGATCTTTCTTCAAAAATAACTTACATTTTGCAAATACTTGCATGCTTCAAAGATCATATTTCAAAATATTTGTACCTTCAAAAATCCGACATTTTCTCAAAATATTGTCTAAAATTTTCTGAGCTCATAATACTTAAGTATTAGTTTTATGCTATGTGTTCAAAAGTTTATACTAAGTATTTTCAAAATACTCTCATTGTTGGCGCAAGTATTTCTGTTTTTTTTTATGTATGACAAAGGGGGAGAGGTGTGCTTAAGTTAGAATTTTCTTTTGGATTCTTACTAAAGGACCATTTGATCAAAATATTTTACAAAACTAAGGTCATGTTTTAGTTTGATCCCAAGGATGGTAAGTTAGCCCCTTAAACCAATCTAACTTAAGTTATTGTCAAACATCAAAAAGGGGGAGATTGTTGGTGCAAGTTGCATCAATGATATTCCTCATTAAGTGTTTTAATGTTTGACAATACACTTAAGTCAGTGATACAATGAATAGACAAAGGGGAGCAAAAGTGAATTAACCAAAGCTGAGGAAAAGTCCTAGTTAATCTAGGCATCGAAACCCTAAGTCCCAGCGAAGGGCTGTTGGGCACCTAGCGAAGGGCTGCTAGGTATCAAAACCCTAAGACCTAGCGAAGGGCTGCTAGGCACCTAGCGAAGGGCTGCTAGGTATCGTAACCCCAAGACCTAACGAAGGGTTGTTAGGCACCTAGCGAAGGGCTGCTAGGTATCGTAATCCCAAGACCTAGCAAAGGGCTGCTAGGCACCTAGCGAAGGGCTGCTAGGCATAGAAGACCTAGCGAAGGGCTGCTAGGCACCTAGCGAAAGGATGCTAGGCATAGAAGACCTAGCGAAGGGCTGCTAGGCACCTAGCGAAGGGCTGCTAGGCATAAAAGACCTAGCGAAGGGCTGCTAGGCACCTGGCGAAGGACTGCTAGGTAATGAAGACCTGGCGAAGGGTTGCTGGGGAATGAAGTCTTGGTCCGAGGGACTAAGCAACTTAGTTGAGCGATGACTAAGGACAGGAGTAGAGACGGGTCAGGGTCTGGGCGTCTCGAGGTTCGGGAGTATCGGAAGCTAAGTAAAAGTCCACCCGAAGGAGTGGGTGGCAACCGTCTCCTGAAAGGAGTAGGTGAAGGGCGAGTTCTCGGGGATAGGAACTCGTGCCGGTTCGACCTAGGGTTTCGTGCAAATTCGAAGTCCGAACCAAGTCCTTAAGCTTAATATTATATGCATATATGCTTTGTGTTTGTGTATCTTGCAGGTAACAAGAACCGGAAACAAAGCAAGCAGAAGAACCAGCCTTGCAGTGCTAATGCAGGGTGCCCCAGTGTTGGGGGCGCCCTCATGCACCAGGGCGCCCTCATGCACTAGGGTGCCCTCATGCACCAGGGCGCCCTGGTCAACACGGTTTCGTTGCTGCGAGTCTGAAGCACAGGATAAGCGCTCACGGGGGTGCCCTAAGCGTCCGGGGCGCCCTGGTCAAAGTCTTATCACCTACAACGAAGTAGGCGCAAGGATAAGAGTTGACCGAGTCTTCCAGGGCACCCCCATCGTCCAGGGCGCCCCCAGGAGGCCTATATAAGGGGCTTCGACTCCTCTGCTTCAAACAGAACTTCCAAGAGCGATCCCAAGCTTTCTGACCGACGACAACACGCTAGAAACGAGGCTCTACGACCGAGAGGCTCCAGGAGGAGGTGCGCGGCACTTCGGAGGTCCAGATCGGCCGAGCTTCAGTCTTTTTCTCGTTGGTTTGCTTTTTAATTACTGTACTTAAATTTCTATATTATTGCTTGTAATTCTGCACTGTAAGTCGGGTTTCTCCGCCTCCGAAAAGTCCGGAAAGGAGACCAATAGTGGACGGGCGTTCCCGTGCATAGGCCTTGGATGTACTGACCCTGGGGGGTCAGGAACCAAGTAAAAATCCGCCGTGTCACTGTCTTGTTTTTCGTTCTATTTATTTTCCGCTGCGCTACTAATATTCTAAGTCTAGAACGAACGAGTTTTCCACGAGGTTTCCGCGAAAGGTTTTCACGATCGATATTCACCCCCCCTCTATCGACGGCACCGGTCCTACAGTCCATACTCTATATCACTAGTTAGAGTTAACCAAAGAAAAAAAAATGATGAACCAGGCAGCAGACAAATTGAACCAGGGGTGACCGGCCCGGCCCCACGAAAGTTTCCTACCGGTCACCAGGGTAAATCGGGAAGCGCTCGCGGTGGGCAGTCTAGAAGCCCAGCGTCCCAGGGTTCGCGCCCCATTTGGAGGAAATCATTATCCAAAGAGATGTTATTTCTGGTGTCCAAACTTAGTCCCAATCGTTATCAGTTATGTTATCTTATAATTTCATTTGGCACATAACATTGCAGCAACTGGAGGTGAATCAACATCACAAAAAGGATTTTTGTTTTTCTTAGCAATCAATTATATTCATATGACAATATCTACATAATTATAATTTTCCATACAAATGGAGCTCAACCAACAACAAAGGATGTTTTTGACAACAATACATCGATATTTAGCCTCATGTTTTACCAAACATATCCCTCAGAATATTAACTGTGAGACTAAATCTCATTTTCCTCATGTCTCGTTGTTTGAAATCCATCTTCTCATCGTATAGGAGACATCGAACATATTACATCACAAAAAAGGCACAGTCCACACTGAAAATAACAAACAGTATTTTTTATTTCAATCAGTGGGTTTATAAAATACTTTCAAATTTAAAGTCATCCTTATTTACTTACCTATATTCTTGTTGGGGACAATTTAGTCTGACAGAGGGTCATTTGCCCAAGGGATAATGACTTTGTAGATATGGATGAATAGTCATAAGATCCTCGCGAGTATATTGTTTAAGTTCTTTTACCTGTAAAATATATCATGAATTTAATAATCACCATCAATGACATTTTAGACAAAATGATTAACATATATATGAATAAAGGTTGCTCACCGCTGAGCCAAATTCATTCTTATATTTATGGCCACTAGCAAGATAATTTAAATGATTGAAAGTCATGGATTCTGTATCCACCGCCAACAAGTGAAAGTGTGTATTATCACTGCACAAAGGTATTAAAATATATCTAAACTCTTTTTCTATCATATCAGTCTTCATCACTTATTGCAGAGAAAACTTTCTTGACGATCTTATTGATGCCTAAAAAAATGCATACACAAATTTATTAATAACCAAATCATAATATTAGGTCTTCTATAATATATCTTCTAAATTCATTTACATCACTTACTGTGAAGAATGTTGAACAATATATTGACTTGTTATATGGCCTACCACATGCGGATGCTCCCCTAAATAGAATTTTACAAAAGGCATCAATTACCTCACCTTTTATAAAAACCTCTCCATTGAGGATTTGTAAGAATGAATGCAAATTCAAAGCAAAGGTTTGCATCCTCCCAAATAAATTCAGTTGCCAACCTGCCAAGTTAATTGATAAGATTATATATTAAAAAACAAGATATATTAACTAAACTATGTGCCCTAACTTACTTTAGGCTCTCCAATTTATTTATCAGGTAGGCCACTTCTTTATCATGATTTTTCTTCTTTGAATTCATAAAATGCTTCTTCACAAACTACATCGATAAATTTTAAAAAAACTGATTAATCACCAAATTCAATAAAATTGTGGTATTTTATATGAAAGTAAATCACATACATCAATGCCTTGTTGCCTCATTTTGTATAGTTCGGAGGTCCTTCTTGTTTCCTCCTCTATATCTTCTTCAGACATGACGTCCATTACAATTATGGTTTCTCTTGCTTCATCCATATCCTCCTCCCTAATTTTCCTTTTTCCCTTGTCCATGACATTTGATATTTGTTTCTTAATCCGCTTCCCCTTAGGTAATAGCTGGTGTCATAATGGACTGTTAATTGGAGTATCCCTATAATCATACCGAGTTCGGTCACGTCCTCTCCTTGTTCTACAAGATACTGGATCAGAAAGAGGATCGACTACAGGATAGCTTTCTTGAGCCTCCATGCCTTTTTTTCAATTATTGAAAGTAATTCCTTAACCCTTTCATTCAAACAAATATTCTCCTCTGTTAGCTCCTTGATTCGGTTGTCTTTACGAATGCAGTCACCACATAGTCTTACAGATTCTTTGTCATCTCCTTGTGATGTCTCCATTGGCCATGGAATGTCATCGTCGATATCAAGGTTCTCAAACAATGTGTTTTCATGTAGGTTAGGAATTATTTCAATGATTACCTGTCAATTAACAAGTACACAAATGTTACTGCCTCCATATCAAACTAATATAAGTCACAGTTTAGAATAATTACCTCTTCGGGCGAGAGTCGGTCGACAAGGACCCTAACCCTACTAATATGCGAAGGAATATTCCTCCACTTATTTATTCAGGGTCCTTGAACATTGTATAATTTTTGAATTGGTACATGCTCCAAAAATCATGCCTACACCAAGTTTTCCATCTAAATACATTAACGACAGCAAAATATTATAAAATTTAACAAGAACATTCTACTCACTACCAAAAGCCCAGCAAATCCCTTTAGGTAAGGGAGGTTGGTGCTGGTCTGGTATCCCTGAGTTTATGAAAATAAGTCCTCAATCTTAGGTAATTGAGGAGACAAAAATTGATGGATAGCTTCCACCCAGTTGAATCTGTTGGTGCAGTTTGCACTAACGGTCAAACTCGGGTTTTGATGTATGACAAAGTAGTTAAAGTTAGGGTTGTGTGTGTTTAACCTCTTTATCAAGTGTGCAGGGTTGAAAGACTTAGGACCAGACATCAGGCTGAAGTCCAGGATGGTTGAGTCCTGGCGGGAAGTCCAGTTGGGTCCGCGGGACCTGACAACTGGCTGAAGACCAAGTTGGTTGAGACTTGGCAGGAAGACCAAGGTGGTTGAGCCTTGGCAGGAAGTCCTGGTAGGGTCAAGTAGTCAAGTAGAGCTGCACAATAGGTAAGTAAGGTAAGTCACTGGAGGAGCGACCCAGTGAGGACGAGTCCAATCTTGGACTTTAGGCGCGGTCCAACTTAGACCCATTTAGGTGATCTAAGTTGAGTCCTGGTTAGATCCTGGTCTGGGAGACAGGATCTAATTAACTTAGAATTGTATCTAATTTTAGTCCATATAAAATTGTACTAGCCTTGTTTTGGACTAACCCTGGATGCAGGACCGAAGGACTGTGTTTTTGCAGCTCAGAGAGCCTCAAAGGAGTGAGGCCGTAGCTGAGCAGGGCGCCCCGGATGTGTCGGGCGCCCCAGAGTCAACCCAATGTCAGCGGAGAGGTAAACGCCCCGACAGCAGCGCTATTCGGGGCGCCCCGCTTGAATCGGGCGCCCCCTGTGCCACCTCACTGCCAGCTGCCGAAGCTCGCCCTCGCGAAGCCAAGGAGATGAAGCCTTGACTGGTCAAACAGGGCGCCCCGCGCGCGTCGGGCGCCCCTGTCAAAGCTGATCCCGAAGATGAAGAGATCAGCCTTGACCGGAGGGTGCACGGGATCGAGAGCCACGTGGGGGGCGCCCCGAGCATGTCGGGCGCCCCCTGCCCTATATAAAGAGGGCCTCGACCCTCTTCAAAGAACAACACACTTCTTCCAAAGCTTTCAAGTTCTTCTACGCTCGCGCCTTGCTCCGGAAACGCTACACTTCGAGCCGACGACGTCCCGCTGCCCCGAAAGAGTCGACCTACTCCGGACGTCGGTAAAAAGAAGAATTTCTTTTATTACTTTATTGCACTTAATTACTTGAAAGTGTGGGGTTGTCACACTTTAAGTTCATTTGTACTCGCCTACTCTATCGGGGTTGACCGATAGAGAGTTTTAGTGGATTGCCCAACGGAAAGGTCCGAGGGACCTGGGCCTTCGAGTAGGAGTCGACGAAGACTCCGAACGAAGTAAAATTCGTCTGTGTTAGTGTGTTTTTCGTTTCTTTCGTTTCCGCTGTGCACGCTTTTTAAAGCGCCTTGATTTTTGAAAAACGCACGTGATTCACCCCCCCCCCCCTCTCACGTGCATCGATCCTACAGAATCTAGCAAGATTCTCATAATTATCTACTATATCTACAAGACCTAGAGGGACCTTATATGTAGTAGACGAAAATAAAATACAAACAAATATATACAAAATATAGAATTTACACACTAATAAAACATCATCCTCTGATTCAACACTTTTGGAATAATATTTAAGTAACTCCTCAATTCTAGTTCTAGTAGGTTGTTTTTCTTTTGAGAAGTAAGTAAGATAGAGGTCACCCAATGCTTTAGTTGAATTAATAGGGACCGAAACACCACGGTCCACTATACCCAGTAACAAAACAACATCTCGTCTGGTGAACGCAACCGGTACACCTAAAACATTTAAAATATTTAGTTATCATCAAGAATATAGGCTTCAAATGATTTCACTTTGGCATCTAAATAATTTTATTTCAGGCCCAACGAGGGCTTGAAATGATATCATTTCAGGCCCACGTTGGGCCTGAAATGAAATCATTTCAGGCCTACCAAGGACCTGAAGTGAAATCACTTCAGACCCTTGGTAGGCCTGAAATGAAATGACTGAAATGGATTGACATTAAATCATTTCAGGTCATCTTTATCCCTGTTTTATCTTACTATAGTTATTATTTACAATTCATAACTAAAAGTATTACCTAAGAATTTAAAAACTTGCGAGGTTGAATCCCAACTTTCAAATGTATTCACCAAAATTCTACGGATATACTGCAATTCTTCTATGTCCAAGAAAACACTGAAGGGCGGCTCTTTGATCTTCGCAATGTATCGATCATTTAAAATTTGAAATGCTTCAAAAAAATATTTAAAGTGACCTAAAACACTGCACCAATGTAATTTTTGTCCAAAGTCATCTGAAGCCTACAAGTTTTATACATTACAAATTTATTAAGCAAAATTAAGTTTAAACATGTGCACAAACTCTGCTGTTTTGACCTAAGACTATCACTAACATACGTTGGTGGATAATGCCAAGGAAGAAGACGCTGAAACACGCACAAACCTTTTTTCTGCCATTATCAAAAAAATAAACCCTGCAGAAACCCTAACCCCTACTTTAGATAGTGTCGATCAGTCTGGACTTCAACGTTAACACTTAAAGCCGCCTCAGGGGCACACGCAAATACTTTGGAGACTTCCCTAGGGTTTTGGTTGGGGGGAGGGATTCGGGGGATGAGCTAGCGACTATAGCACAGCTAGGGCGCGCACAATGTCCTTCATCTTCGACAATAACAATTATGTTGTTGAGTTGAGAGAGAAAGGAGAAAAATTTGACTCCCCGAGGCATTCGAACCATAAAATATTATTTTACTGATAAAGTAGTTCGGATGTCTCAAAATTGTTAATTGAGAAAGTCATTTCTTGGCGGGAGGAGTATAAGAGGAAGTTGACTAAAATGGATGCGCCTTTTGGTAAAAATGAAATCATGATACGTTTTTTGGTAAATACTAATTCATAGGTCTGCCCTTTGGTAGAAAGCCGAAGCCAAATAGTTTGAACTCTTTGTAGTTCAAGTCTTGATTACATTTTTTTCAAAAAATCTTAATAATTAATTATAAGATCGTAACCATATATTTAGCATCAATTAAGTCTAAATGAAGGTATCATTCACAATTTCAACATCCATGTCATCTCTAGCCAATGCTGTGCGCATTAATAGCCTTCCAAAAGATCAATCATGCAGTGTAGTATGCATTTGAGTATCGTTCAGAATTTGAACAGTGTGACCCAGAACACACTAGGAGATGATTTAAGGCAAAGCAAAACGACAGGATCATGATCCAAAGAATATATTAACGGCAATTTACCAAAAGGCGTACGCAACAATCGGTAATTACCAACGGACGCACCATGGTTTTATTTTCACCAAAGGGCGCACTCATTACAGTGAACTTCCTCTTATACCCTTCATGTTATCTATTGCCTTTCTCTTTCTCTCTCAGTAATAAATTCTGTGACGTCAGCACATGCAACGTGACTTAATTACTGACTTTTATTTTAAAATAATATCTAATGGAATCGGCGCTAAATTAAAAAACGTAAGGTAAAAATTAAAAAAATATTTCACTTTAAAAATTTCTCATCGAACGTGATTTAAAAATATAAATAAATAATTTTTATTTTTATTACTAGAAATTAATATATTAAATAATATTTAATAAATATGTTAATGTATAAAAAGTTTTTGGAAACAAACTGTTCGATTTAAAAATATAAATAAATGATTTTATATTTGATTAATAGAAATTAATATATTAAATAATATTTAATAAATATATTAATGTATACATATGTTTTGAAAAAACTGACCGTGGTAGCTTTCAGGCCCACGCTGGGCCTGAAATATTTTTATTTCAGGCCCACGCTGGGCCTGAAATTTTTTATTTCAGGCCCAGCGTGGGCCTGAAATTTTTTATTTCAGGCCCACGTTGGGCCTGAAATCTTTTGATTCAGGCCCGACGTGAACTCAAATTTTTTTTCTATTTAAAAAATATATTAATATATAAAAAAACCTATCAAAACACTTAATTTTAGATTCAAACGCAGGGCCTGAAGTCATCCCAGGAGGGTTTGAAGTCAAATAACTTCAGATCCTATAAATAATTAATTTAATAAATAATAATTAAATATAAAAAATATTTTTAAAATAAAAATTTTTTGGTGAGGGCCTGAAGACTTCAGGCCCTCCATTAAATATATAAAAATAATAAAAACTTTTTTAAAAAAAAGGTATAATATATAATTACATAATAATAAAATGTTATAGGAGTGGTTTAGGTATATCAGTGAGTTTTGAGCAAAACTCACTGATGGACCTACCATATTTGGAATTCTGAAAACTCATTATCAATAGACAGGGTTGAGCTAGGAGATGAGATTTTGGGTGTCGAAACCTCTAATCTTGCCGTATCACCAATGCTATAGCAGTGGTTTAGGTATATCAGTGAGTTTTGAGCAAAACTCACTGATGGACCTACCATATTTGAAATTCTGAAAACTCTATATCAGTAGACAGGGTTGAGCTAGGAGATGAGATTTTGGGTGCCGAAACCTCTAATCTTGCCGTATCACCAATGCTATAGGAGTGGTTTAGGTATATCAGTGAGTTTTGAGCAAAACTCACTGATGGACCTACCATATTTGGAATTCTAAAAACTCTATATCAGTAGACAGGGTTGAGCTAGGAGATGAGATTTTGGGTGCCGAAACCTCTAATCTTGCTGTATCACCAATGCTATAGGAGTGGTTTAGGTTTATCAGTGAGTTTTGAGCAAAACTCACTGATGGACCTACCATATTTGGAATTCTGAAAACTCTATATCAGTAGACAGGGTTGAGCTAGGAGATGAGATTTTGGGTGCTGAAACCTCTAATCTTGCCGTATCACCAATGTTATAGCAGTGGTTTAGGTATATCAGTGAGTTTTGAGCAAAACTCACTGATGGACCTACCATATTTGGAATTCTGAAAACTCTATATCAGTAGACAGGGTTGAGCTAGGAGATGAGATTTTGGGTGCCGAAACCTCTAATCTTGCTGTATCACCAATGCTATAGGAGTGGTTTAGGTATATCAGTGAGTTTTGAGCAAAACTCACTGATGGACCTACCATATTTGGAATTCTGAAAACTCTATATCAGTAGACAGGGTTGAGCTAGGAGATGAGATTTTGGGTGCCGAAACCTCTAATCTTGCTGTATCACCAATGCTATAGAAGTGGTTTAGGTATATCAGTGAGTTTTGAGCAAAACTCACTGATGGACCTGCCATATTTGGAATTCTGAAAACTCTATATCAGTAGACAGGGTTGAGCTAGGAGATGAGATTTTGGGTGCCGAAACCTCTAATCTTGCTGTATCACCAATGCTATAGGAGTGGTTTAGGTATATCAGTGAGTTTTGAGCAAAACTCACTGATGGACCTACCATATTTGGAATTCTGAAAACTCTATATCAGTAGACAGGTTTGAGCTAGGAGATGAGATTTTGGGTGCCGAAATCTCTAATCTTGTTGTATCACCAATGCTATAGGAGTGATTTAGGTATATCAGTGAGTTTTGAGCAAAACTCACTGATGGGCCTACCATATTTGGAATTCTGAAAACTCTATATCAGTAGACAGGGTTGAGCTAGGAGATGAGATTTTGGGTGCCGAAACCTCTAATCTTGCTGTATCACAAATGCTATAGGAGTGGTTTAGGTATATCAGTGAGTTTTGAGCAAAACTCACTGATGGACTTACCATATTTAGAATTCTGAAAACTCTATATCAGTAGAAAGGGTTGAGCTAGGAGATGATATTTTGGGTGCCGAAACCTCTAATCTTGCTGTATCACCAATGCTATAGGAGTGGTTTAGACTCCTATAGTTTTGAGTTTTGCTCAAAACTCACTGATATACCTAAATCACTCCTATAGCATTGGTGATACAGCAAGATTAGAGGTTTCGGCACCCAAAATCTCATCTCCTAGCTCAACCCTGTCTACTGATAATGAGTTTTCAGAATTCCAAATATGGTAAGTCCATCAGTGAGTTTTGCTCAAAACTCACTGATATACCTAAACCACTCCTATAGCATTGGTGATACAGCAAGATTAGAGGTTTCGGCACCCAAAATCTCATCTCCTAGCTCAACCCTGTCTACTGATATAGAGTTTTCAGAATTCCAAATATGGTAGGTCCATCAGCGAGTTTTGCTCTAAACTCACTGATAAACCTAAACCACTCCTATAGCATTGGTGATACAGCAAGATTAGAGGTTTCGGCACCCAAAATCTCATCTCCTAGCTCAACCCTGTCTACTGATATAGAGTTTTCAGAATTCCAAATATGGTAGGCCCATCAGTGAGTTTTGCTCAAAACTCACTGATATACCTAAACCACTCCTATAGCATTGGTGATACTGCAAGATTAGAGGTTTCGGCACCCAAAATCTCATCTCCTAGCTCAACCCTGTCTACTGATATAGAGTTTTCAGAATTCCAAATATGGTAGGTCCATCAGTGAGTTTTGCTCAAAACTCACTGATATACCTAAACCACTGCTATAACATTGGTGATACGGCAAGATTAGAGGTTTCGGCACCCAAAATCTCATCTCCTAGCTCAACCCTGTCTACTGATATAGAGTTTTCAGAATTCCAAATATGGTAGGTCCATCAGTGAGTTTTGCTCAAAACTCACTGATATACCTAAACCACTCCTATAACATTTTATTATTATGTAATTATATATTATACCTTTTTTTTAAAAAAGTTTTTATTATTTTTATATATTTAATGGAGGGCCTGAAGTCATTAGACTTCAGGCTCTGATGACTTCAGGCCCTCCTTGGGCCTGAAGTCATCAGACTTCAGGCCCTCCTTAGGCCTGAAGTCGAATGACTTCAGGCCTAAGGGAAAATTTTTCATATAGAGGGCCTGAAGTCACTGATGACTTCAGGCCCTCACCAAAAAATTTTTATTTTAAAAATATTTTTTATATTTAATTATTATTTATTAAATTAATTATTTATAGGATCTGAAGTTATTTGACTTCAAACCCTCCTGGGATGACTTCAGGCCCTGCGTTTGAATCTAAAATTAAGTGTTTTGATAGGTTTTTTATATATTAATATATTTTTTGAATAGAAAAAAAATTTGAGTTCACGTCGGGCCTGAATGAAAAGATTTCAGGCCCAACGTGGGCCTGAAATAAAAAATTTCAGGCCCACGCTGGGCCTGAAATAAAAAATTTCAGGCCCACGCTGGGCCTGAAATAAAAAATTTCAGGCCCACGCTGGGCCTGAAATAAAATATTTCAGGCCCAGCGTGGGCCTGAAATAAAAATATTTCAGGCCCAGCGTGGGCCTGAAAGCTACCACGGTCAATTTTTTCAAAACATATGTATACATTAATATATTTATTAAATATTATTTAATATATTAATTTCTATTAATCAAATATAAAATCATTTATTTATATTTTTAAATCCAACAGTTTGTTTCCAAAAACTTTTTATACATTAACATATTTATTAAATATTATTTAATATATTAATTTCTATTAATAAAAATAAAAATTATTTATTTATATTTTTAAATCATCGATATTTAATATATTAATTTCTATTAATAAAAATAAAAATTATTTATTTATATTTTTAAATCACGTTCGATGAGAAATTTTTAAAGTGAAATATTTTTTTAATTTTTACCTTACGTTTTTTAATTTAGCGCCGATTCCATTAGATATTATTTTAAAATAAAAGTCAGTAATTAAGTCACGTTACATGTGCTGACGTCACAGAATTTATTACTGAGAGAGAAAGAGAAAGGCAATAGATAACATGAGGGGTATAAGAGGAAGTTCGCTGTAATGAGTGCGCCCTTTGGTGAAAATAAAACCATGGTGCGCCCGTTGGTAATTACCGATTGTTACGTACGCCTTTTGGTAAATTGCCGATATATTAATATAGATTGGCAATTTGCATGTTTGCTTAATCAATCTGATAATTAAGCAAAGTATGTAATCAGCACTAAAATACAAAACGATATATACGATGACACATGCAATGGGCAATCTTGTGGACAAAATAAGCCAATGCCGAACCACTGTGAGAAACCATACTCCAGATTAAACAACGCAGAACCAAAAGCCACCACTCGATTACTATACTATTGTAGTTCGAGGTCAAAGAGTGCTCCCATGTGTTCTGGACGATGGATGAGTTCTGGATTCACACGAGAAGCGATTTGGTAGAACACCTGCCATGTTAATAAACTATCGGAGCCAGATTGATGTCGAGAGCCCACTGCTCGCTCAACTTGGACGCCAGAGGCCACCCGCTCCAACCCTCCATAAAGCCCGCGACAATGCTTGCTAAGGTGCTTCACATCGAACACCCTCTCGCCGAAGAAGAAGCGAACAAGGTACAAGAACTCAGGAACGGTCTTTGGTAACTTGCATTCGCATGTCAGCATCTTCACTAGGAACGCGAAGTCGTAGGCGCCTTGGAAGGTAACCCAGGAGACGGGAGAATTAAACTGTCCAAAGGAAAGCAAGCCGGAGGTGGCCAAGTGCGCGGCGAATCTGCAAGAGTCGATGCCCCATATTTGATTCTTTTGGAAGTCGATGCCATTAGCCTTGAGCAGCTCGACGGAGGAAGGGGCGTAACGGTCTCGGTTGATGTCGAAGTCGTGGAAATTAAATTCCCACACGTAACGCACATAAGTGCCGTCTCTGTAGATTTCTTTTCAATAAGGTTGGAACCGCCAACCCAGCGGTCCCCTGGTCTCTGCCCCACAAGTGTCCAGAGGGGTAAATCACGGTGAATGCTGGGCAGGCCAAGACACCCAGGCGCGAGGGATTTTTTTTTTTTTTTTTTAGTGCCGTCTCTGTAGAGGGCACATGGGAGGTTGCCGGCGGCGTCAGAGAGGGTGAGACGAACCTGGACGATGCGAAGGGCCTCGACGTTGGCGCGGATCAAGTCGTAGCGCTGGGGGAGGGGGAGGGTGCAGTAGGGAGCTTTGGAAGTGACGACGACGCCAGGATACTCGGTGTCCAATGCTACGAAGGGGTGGAATGGGAGGGCGGAGCGGATAAAGGCGAACTCCTCGTCGAGGTTATGAGCCCACACGGAGCGAACCTCGACTCTGCTGGCGGCGAAAGAGGAAATCAGCAAATCGTTGTTAACAACTGCAGCAGCCATGAGGTTGATCGACTATGTGAGAAATATTAATTACGAAAGTGGAAGGAGATGTTAGATTTGGAGTGGAAATTGAAGGGAAATAAGAGGTGTTTAAATAGAGCAGCAAATCTAAGAGAGAAAATCGCCAGATAATAAACAGATTAAACAGAATTAGTTGTTAATGCTAAGCGAATTATTAGTAGGATCTATAGAATTATTAATGATGCTAAACGAGTTTGATCAGGTCTTAGATTAAGGATTAATAAAATAATTAATCACTCTTTTTTCATTTTTCGTTAATTACATTTCACGTGTAATTTTGTCATTAATTTGGCTTTTTGTTAAATTTCGACTCCATTAATAACACAATGTTTTGACTCATAAAAATTTGTTTTTTTTATTTGTTGTAGTTTTAAAAAAAAACAAAAACAAATATTAACCACACCTCTCATTTCTAATAAATTAAAATATATGTAAGAAAAATAAATTAGAAATCAAGTTGATAAATTAATGATTGCGAAATCTGTGAACTAATTGGATGATGAACTCAATGTTAATTATTAAAATCTATTCATTTACTTCTAACTACAATACTAAGGAGGAGGTTGCGACAATAATACACTAACAGGAGCCTTTTCAATTTTTAAAATTTATATTCGAGTTTTAGTTTTGCGTGAATTATTGGATAAATTATTTTTAATGAGCGGTGAATATAAAAATGTTAGATTAATATAATATTTACTGTGAATATTTTCTGATCAATTATCCTGTGGATTAATTAATGTAAATTGGAGCTAATTTAAAAATAAAAAGTAATATCCTGGATCAGGAGGCTAAGGAGGAGATTCATTAATGTTCCGAACAAAACATTCCAGTGAAATTTATTATTTGTTATTACTTATTCGAATGAGAGTTAAATATGCAAGTTGGAAATTAACACTAACTATTGTGCATGTTGAAAAGTTCAAATGAATATGTAAATTATGTAATTAATATTTCTTTAACTTGGTTTAGAATGTCTAATTTCTTATTTATCTGGAGGAGTGGTGCATGAATGACTGAAATAAACCCAGGGGCTAGGAAAGAGAAATAAATTAATGGCCTTGATGGAATTCACGTCCTATAAATTAATAAGAATAATAATAAAATTAAATATATTCTACTATTTGTGACTGTGCATTGGAATTTTAAAATAATATTCAAGAGAAGGTAACTAAAAAATTCATTATTAACAAAAATATAATCTACTGTTCGAAATTATCAATCTAAATAATATTCAATCTATCTTCATTACAATTGAACATTACTTTGAAAATAAAAAAAATATCGACATACAACAAATTTACATGAAAATAATTAACAAGCTCTACAAAATTAATGGCAACCAAAATATAAATTAGAAATTATCAGTCATAAACATAACTGTTCCGAAAAGAATCGACGTCGACGGTCAGTCATCAAAGTTCAACCCACAAGAATGTTGACAAGAGGAAGAGCTCCCACCCTACGAGATTAACACTAATGTTAATGGGAAACATGATGAAGATTGTCCGGCGGAGCCCACTCCGATGCTCAAGTCAGTACCAGAGTCTCCTAGATGGAAGGAAATTAAATAAGGAGAAGTGTGAGTGAGAATGAGCTTAACCCCCTTACCTGGGGGTTTGGAGTACATTTTATACCTGAGGCGGCAGTCACACGTGTCCCCACGTTCTTCTCCACGTCCCCTCAATTGTCAGTTACTGGATAATCCTTGTAACGGTCCTCACAACCATTAAATCTGAATTGTTGCGATAATTAAGGCTTTAATGGTCGCGTATTACGGGTCATGATTATCCCGTAATTATTAGCGATAATTATCCACAGATCTGAAAAAAGGGGACGGTTACTTGAGGTCGGGCTAATAGATACAGTGATCCTTGGACTTCGCTACCTCGAGGTGATCTCAGGGTCTTTGGGCCCAGGGGGATCCCGGGCGTTCACCTTCCCGAGGTGATCTTGGTAACCTGACCTCCCGAGGTGATCTCGGTGACCTGACCTCCCGAGGTGATCTCGGGCATATGTCCTTCTAGGGTGATCTCAAGAGTAAGCTTGCCCGAGGTGGTCTCGGGAATCTACCTTTCCGAGGGAGTCTCGGGAGTCAAGGAACGAGAGTCGTCCAACCTTGGTAGATCTTGCCACATAGCTTCTTCAGTCCACGTGTCAGCCACGGGGTGTTCAACCCCATTACAAGTCCCTCCCTTCAAATCTAATCGAAGGAAGCGCGGTTGATTGATTAGACTAGTGGTGTAGCGAAGAAACTATGTTATGGTGGGTCCCTGCACCCATTACTACTTCATTGGCGGTGTGCCAGGTCTGAGAAATCAGAACATTCATCCTTAGACCCCAGACAGCTCCTTGAGCCAGTCCAACATCTCTACGAGTTTCAAGACAGCGCCATGATAGATGTCCATGACCCTTTAAAAGTACTAGGGGTCTCTTAATGGCGACAAGGTGGCCCAGTGAATGTATCCTCTATTGAGGCAATCTTTGTTAGGTCAGGGTTAACCTAGATTGACTAGGCTCGGGTGAGCTTATGTCTGGTAAGCTTGGTGAGCTTAAGTTTGGATGTTTCGATGTTTGACAATGATGTTTGAATATCGTGTGAGTCAAGTGGGTCCAGGTTGACTGGAGACTTGACTGGAAAAGTCCTGGTGAGACTAGGTGAAGTCTAGGAGGATCGAGGAGATCGCACGCTGGCACAGGAAAAGTCTTAGTGGGACTAGGCACACCTAGTGGGACTAGGTGAAGTCTAGGTGGATCGGGGAGATCGCACGCTGGCACGAAAAATGTCCTAGTGGGACTAGGCACACCTAGTGGGATAAGGTGAAGTCCAAGTGGATCGGGGAGATCACACGTTGGCAAGGTGGAAGTCTACAGAGAGACTAGACCTAACTCGAGTGTTAGGTAAACCTGGTTGGGAACTAGGTTAAGTCCTAGTTGGGAACTAGGCAAGAAAAAATCCAAGTCGATCAAAGGGATGATCGGACACTTGGTAAGGAAGTCCTAATAGGTCACGGTTGACCGGGGTTAGGTAAAGGAACCCTAGACTTGAGCTAAGCAAGTTAGGGTTGAGCAATCTATTGGGTAATCGGTTGGGTTGTTGTCTCACAAGAACAGAAAGCGGACCGTAATTAATTGGGTAATTGATTAAGACGGACCGTAATTGATTGGGTAATTGATTAAGACGAACCGTAATCGATTGAGAGAAATACGTTACGATAACAGAAGCTAGCTGTATTGATTGGGTAATCGATTCAACCTTCTCTTAATCGATTGGTCAATCGATTAAAGTGTCTGGTAATCGATTGGTCAATCGATTAAGGTGTCTGATAATCGATTGGGCAATCGATTACAACAGTTTTGCGCGAGAGCACAGAAATGTGCTGAATCAATTCAGCACTTCTTAATCGATTGGCTAATTGATTAAGCTTCAAAAACTAGCCATTGAACGGCTAAGTCTGACGTGGTAATCGATTAGGGAACCCTAGGCATCAGGTATATAGGGTTTTTAGGCAGGTTTGAAGCTGATCGCTCGCGCAGCTCTTCAACGATTCTCCTCCTCCTTCATCGTCATTTCAAGTGAGGCCTTAGAGCTTAGTGATGTTGCATTTCCAAGGATCAAGAGGTGATTCCAAGCTTGAAGAAAGCAAGAAAAGCAAAGAGAGGTAAGTTGTGTAAATCTTGTAAGATTTCTATTGTATTTGTTTGAGTTTCTTGTTGTATCTTCTCGTAAGCTTGTAAGAGGTTTCTCCACCTCAAGAAGGAGATCTTTCATAGTATATGAGAGAGTGAGGAGAGCGGATCCTAGGATTAGCCACCTCAAGGAGGTGGATACCAAGTAAAATCAAGGTGTTAACGTTGCTCAAGTCTTCCGCCGCAACAAATCATCAACGAGCAAAGATTGGAGCTAATCACTCCCCCCCCCTCTAGCTCTCCTACCGATCCTAACAAGTAGTATCAGAGCAAGGTTGCTCTTCTTTGGACTCATCGCCAAGAGAGTAAGAGCTAGAGGTGTTGGTTTTCAGCGAAGGGATGCCGGGTTGCGCATAGGAAACCACTCCATGTCCACGGATTAAAATTTTAATCCAAATGGAGACCTATTTCCCAAACGACCATCTCATCGTCGTACTAATTGATTCAAGTTACTACTTGACCAAACTTGTTGTTCAAGCCATGTAACTCGCCTAATCAATTAGTCACAGAATAGACGACGAGCGGATCACCGATTTTTGTGTTTATCATTGGGGTCCAAGATAATTAATTATCATAATTAATTAATGAATAATTAATCAACAAGATAATTAATAATCAACAGATGAAATAATATAAATCAAAGGAACCAAAGGAGAAGTTATACTTTCCCTTATACCTCGCGATCTTCTATTGTATGATCCTCCCCTCTTGGACGTCGTGTGGGCGGCAATCCACCAAGAACCGAAGTCGGTAAAGCCACCAAGTCAATCCCTTCACCTTGCGCCAACCAAACCCTAACCCTAGGGTTATCGCCGACCACTCCAAGGAAGAAGAAGGTGAAGGAGAAGAAGAGATGAGCTCTTCTCCCTCACAACAACCCTAACTGACCTCCTCTACCTCTTCCTATCGCGCGACACCAAGCACACAAGGAAGACAACCTCTCCTCTCTTCTTCCTTGCCCGTGGCACCGAGCACCACCAAGGAAGAGCTCTCGCTGCTCGTCGGTCTTCCTTCTTCTCCCTTGTTCCCGCACGCCACAAAGGAGGAGTACACTCCTCCTTGTCTAGTGATCGCCGACAACAACCGAAGAAGGATGAGGAGATGAGAAGGGGAAGAAAAATCGAGTTTTCCTTCACCTTATCGCCAGCGTGACCTAGGAGAGAGAAGGGAGAGAGAGAGAGAGGAGGAGAGGAGAGACTTAGGGTTGGATGAATTGGATGCCTTGGTTTCATGACTCCATGGGTATTTATAGGGCTACAATAGGGACCATGAGGAGGAGTTGGGTCTTGGCCACCTAATGGATCGAGGCCCGATCCATTAATGAATATCCATTCCACTAAAGGATCCTCATTGAACTACCTCACCAACCCTCATATTTAAATATGGGTTCCACCTATTATGAGTATAAGTATCTCCCCGTGTTTAAGATATCGAATGTCCGTTGATTAATTTAAATTACTGACAATTTAATTATTCAACATCTAACTCCTTGATTAATACCACTCATCCTTATCATCATGTCGGACCAAGTCCACCTGCAGGATTTAACATGATGAACTTTATGAGCTCATCAAGGGGGCATCATCAACACGACTCACCAGGACACAGTTTCCATCTATAATCAATGACACACCATGTAAATAATATTTTTTCCCAACTTACCAGACCTATCAATTTAACAAAATAAATCTCGCCCATTGATAAATCAATGAAATAACTATTAAGTATATATGCTCATTATTATATCGGGATTAAGAGCATGTACTCCATAATAACTGAGGTCTGATTCAATTATAAAGTCAATATAAATTGAATTATCTCTGTGTCGGTCCTGCTCAATACACACAAAGCATAGCATACATGAGACTTCCAACCGCCGAAGCATAAGGAATCACCTTTATCTACTCTATCTCCTTTGATGTTTTAGGACACATCTCCTTAGATAGAGGAACTCCATGCCTGAAAGGTAGAAAACCTTTCTTGGAGTTTTCCATGCTAAAACGAGCTAGGACAGTGTCTATGTATGAAGCTTGAGATAAGCACAACGTCCTTTTCTGGCGATCCCTTATAACCTTGATCCAAAGGATATGTCCCGCTTCTCCCAAGTCCTTCATATCAAATTGTTTGGACAACCATACCCTTATGTCTGATAATACTTTAACATTGTTGCCAATGAGCAAAATATCATCTATGTATAGTACAAGAAATACCACTATGTTTCCATCACATCTCTTATATACACAAGACTCATCCGGACTTTGAATAAATCCATATGACTGGATTACCTCATCAAAATGGATGTTCCAAGATTGCGAAGCTTGCTTCAATCCATAAATGGACCGATTAAGCTTACACACAAGATACTCTTTGCCCTTCGCAATGAATCCTCTGGTTGCTTCATATAGATGGTTTCCTCAAGACTTCCATTAAGGAAAGCTGTCTTAACATCCATCTGTCATACCTCATAATCCATATGAGCGGCAATATATAAGAGAATCTGGATAGACTTAAGCATGGCTACCGCCGAAAAGGTCTCCTCATAATCGATACCCTCTTTCTGAGTATACCCTTTCGCAACAAGCCTAGCTTTGAAGGTCTCAACCTTCCCGTCTGATTCTCTCTTTCTCTTGTAGATCCACTTGCATTCAATGGCTTTTACACCATTGGGTGGTTCTACTAGCTCACAGACATCATTAGAATCCATAGATTCTATCTCAGAATTCATCGCCCTTTGTCAAGATTCTGCATCTTTATGTTGGAGTGCCTCGTCATAGGTCCAGGGATCCGGTTCATGTTCGCCAGGGACCAAGTCCGAAGACTCTCCCAAGAACATGAATCTTTCAGGTTGTCTAACATCCCTCCCACTACGACGAGGTACCACCTATGTATCTTTTGTGACACGCGGTGCAGTCACTTGTCGTGTTCCTCTTGTACTGTTGGTACTATTGGTGCAAGTTGCATCAGTGATGTTCTCCTGTAAGTATTTTAATGTTTGACAATAGACTTAAGTCAGTGATACATTAAATAAGAGAAGGGGAGTTAAGAGAGAAGTAACAAAATGGACCAAAGTCCTAGTAAACCTAGGCAATAAGTCCTGGCGAAGGGCTGCTGGGCACCTAGCGAAGGGCTGCTAGGCATCGAACACCTGACGAAGGACTGCTAGGCACCTGGCGAAAGACTGCTAGGCATCGAAGACCTGGCGAAGGGCTGCTAGGCATCAAAGACCTGGCAAAGGGCTGCCAGGCACCTGGCGAAGGGCTTCTAGGCATCAAACACCTGGCGAAGGGCTACTAGGCACCTAGCGAAGGGTTGCTAGGCATTAAATACCTGGCGAAGGGCTGCTAGGCAAAAGTCCACCCGAAGGACTGGATGACAACCGTCTCCTGAAAGGAGTAGGTGAAAGGCGCGTTCTCGGGAGTAGGAACTTGCGTCGGTTCGACCTAGGGTTTCATAGAAATTCAAAGTCCGAACCAAGTCCTTAAGGCTAATATTGTATGTATATGTGCTTTGTGTTTGTGTATCTTGCAGGTACCAAGTACCGGAGACATAGCAAGCGAAAGGCTGGAAAGCAGCCAACCCAGGCGCCCCCACTGATGGGGGCGCCCAGATCAAAGGTTAAAACCCAGTGTTGGGTTGAAAGCCTTGAAGCTAGGTGCCCAGTATGATGGGGGCGCCCAAGCCAAAGAGGAAAATGGTAGTTTCGTGAAGTAAGCAGAATAGGCTTCTAGATAGGCGCCCGGGATGATACGAGCGCCCAAGTTGAAAGCTATATTTGCAGTTTCGGGTTCGAAACAGAGATTAGCTTTGAGTTAGGCGCCTGAGAGGTCCGGGGCACCCTGGTCAGAGGTTTTATCAGCTGCGGTGAGGTCGATGCAGGGATAAGGTTTGACTAAGTTTGTAGGGGTGCCCCCAGCATATCAGGCGCCCGTATGAAGCCTATATAAGGGGCTTCGACCCCTCTGCTTCAAATACAACTGCCAAGAGCTATTCCAAGCATTCTGACCAACGACAACGCCCTAAAGACAAGGCTCTACGACTGGGAGGCTCCAAGAGGAAGTGCGCGGCACTTCAGAGGTCCAGATCGGCCGAGCTTCAGACTTTGTTTTGTTCGGTTTGCTTTTATTTAATTCCGCACTTAATTTTCAACATTCGTGCTTGTACTTATCAACTGTAAGACGGGTTTTCTCCGCCTCCAGAAATTCTGGAAAGGAGGGACTCACGCCGAGTACATAGTCTTT
This sequence comes from Boesenbergia rotunda, assembly GCA_024364735.1. Lineage (NCBI taxonomy): Eukaryota > Viridiplantae > Streptophyta > Magnoliopsida > Zingiberales > Zingiberaceae > Boesenbergia > Boesenbergia rotunda. The sequence continues at coordinate 1,274,798 of JAGFNQ010003310.1, forward strand.
GGACGTACTGACCCAGGGGGGTCGGGAACGAAGTAAATAAATCCCGCGAGTAATCTGTGTTTTATTCTGCTCTTTATTTTTTGTTTTCCGCTGTGCTACTAACGCTCTAAGTATAGAACGATCGAACGTTTACGAGTTTTCCGAAGATTTTTCAACGGTCGATATTCACCCCCCACTATCAACGGCACCGGTCCTACAAGTGGTATCAAAGCAAGGTCGTTCTTCACCGGACTAACCGCCAACGGAGCAAAGACGCCAGGAGTTGAGGGGGAGCCCAGGGGTGAATCAAGTACATTTAATTTTAAAATGTCAAATTTTAAATTCCATGTTATATGCTTCACGTGCAGGCAGAGAGGCACTATAAAAATCATTGCCCTACTCGTAAGACTCAGTCTACACCACCGACAGCAAAGGAGAAACCAGCGCCAAGAATCCGGAGAGATAAAGGTCACATCAAATGTTTCAAGTGCGAGAAATACGGACACTACAAAAACAAGTGTCCGGCGAAGGTACGTAAGGTGTATGTTCCAAAAATTTTACAAATTCCTGCATTGTCTTATGATAAATTAGTTAATTTTTCTGATAAATTAGATTTGCTGCATAGTAAAATTAATATTTTGCATGTCAAATTAGAAAATGCATATATGACTAAAATATCAGAAATTAATTATTTAATTTAGAACATCAATTCAGTAATTTCTAAAATAAATTATGATAATTTTAATTCTAATAACTTTAATTCTAATAATTTTAATTCTGATAATTTTAATCCTAAGGATAAAATCGAATTCAAATTTGAAAATCCTAAGGATAAATCTGAATTTAAATTTGAAAATTCTTTAGATAATTATGAATTCAAATTTGAAAATCTGTTGTATAACTCTGAATTCGAAATTGAAAATCCTAAAGATAATCCAGAAGTTAATTATGAAAATACTATTTCTGAGGATAATTTTGAAGATGAAATTCTCCTAGATAATAACTTAATTATAGATAATCTTGAAAATTATTTCAAAACTTTAACTAGTGGCCCAAATTACTCCTCCTATTTTGAGAATGAGGAGGATATGGAACTATCTAAGATAAAGACCATAGTAAATAAAGTTCACAAAGGTTCAAACAAATCCGAATTACTAGAAAAATTTGAAAAGAAAAATAATAAAAATTATGAACTTAGACACGCAACTGTTAATTAATCATTTCAACCTTAATTATTCAAATTAAATCTTATTTAATTCAATTAAATTCTAATTAATTCAACTTAATTCAATTAAATTCTAATTAATTCAACTTAATTCAATTAAATTCTAATTAATTCAACTTAATTCAATTAAATTCCAATTAATTCAATTTAAATTCAAATTAATTCAAATTAAATTCAAATTAAATTCAAACTTAAATTAATTCAAGCTTAAATTAATTCAATTAAATCTAAATTAATTCAAACTTAAATTAATTTAATTAAATCTAAATTAATTCAAACTTAAATTAATTCAAACTTAAATTCAAAATCAATTATATCTAAATTAATTCAAACTTAAATTAATTCAATTAAATCTAAATTAATTCAAACTTAAATTAATTCAATTAAATCAAATTCAAATTAATTAATTCCTAATTAATTCAACCTCAATTAATTTCTAATTAATTCAACTTCAATTAATTCTTAATTAACTTGAATCCAACTAAATCTTAAATAACTCAAACTCGAACTAAAATCTTACCAAAACCATAATAATTAATTTAATAAAATTAAATATGTCAAAGTGGGTTGACATATTCGCGGGTTCACATGACATGTATCAAATCGTAAATTTGATACATCTTTAGAAACTTAATTAAATATTTTGACTTATTTGACTCATGCATAATTGTCATGTCATGCATCTGCTATGCTTTAATATATGACATGTCATTCATATTTAAATTTTATGCATAATTTAGAATGGCTATAGGAAAAAGAATAATTAAAACTTGATCAACCTAGTATTGGGAGGAGGTGAGATGATAGTACGTTAGGGAAGCCTTTTCTAATAAGGTCAAGTATACTCTACTTGGTCTCTTTAGACTGGTGAAACTAGCCGAAGCTACCGATCCAAGACCCAAACTAGTTAGACCAAAGTCTTTTAAGAAGTAACTTGAAGATGAATTTTCTATAAAAGGCTTTGTCAAGGAAAGGGTTGATGATCCAGTAAGGCTACGACCAAAGAAGGCCTAGTGCCTCGCCAAGACCTAGAAGCCAATTACTGAAAATCAAATTCACTTTACGATTGCTAGATTTGAATCTAACACAGGTTTCAATTAAATCTTAGAATTAATAATAAATTAAGAAAAATGATTCAAGCATCTCACAATGCACTCATAAGGCAACCATGCTTGTTGTATTGATACATCTAAAATGGGTGAGATGTTAAGGACCAATGAATTGAAAAATAATTTTCAAAATAATTTTTCAAAATTGCTAGAATATTTTTCTAAAAATATATTTTCAAAATAGTGCTTCAACATAATAATGTTTTTATGGATTTCATGTTTGTCTGATTGCCAATATAGTATATGTTTTCGAAAATTATATCCCTTTGAAAATTATTTGACTCACACAAATAGACACAAGCCTCTTAGGACAACACTAAAGTTCCTTAGGGCACTTAGATAGAGTCAAACGGTATCGGGTACTGGGAGAGTTTTTCTTGTTTTTTTTACTTTTCGAAAACTGTGCTTTAAATCAGTATAAATTGTGTTTTCGAAAAAGGCTTATGTTGTAAAAAGTATATGTTAAAAAATTTATCTGTTTTTGATAATCCCTAAAGACACAGAGGAAGGTCCACTTCATAATTTACAAGGACTCCTAGGATGTGTCAGATTTAGGGGGAGTTTGAGTCAAACTTCTGAAAAAGTTTTTTGTGTAATTAATTGTTTTGAAATTACTAGATAATTCCTTTGTTTTGAATCAAACCTTAAGACTCAGAGGAAGAGTACTTGTGATCAACAAGCTTCCTAGGACTGGGTCAAGTTTAGGTGGAGATCAAATTAAAAGAATTCATGCGCGGTATTGTCAAATCCTTTTTATCCTTTCAAAGACTATCATCTTAATAATTTTTCTTTAAATACTATTATTTTAAGAAATTCATCTGGTTTTAATCAATTTGAAATAATGTTTTTCTTGAGTTTGGAAAATCTTCCAAGACACTTAGGAAAATATCCTTGTAGTCAACAAGGTTTCCTATGATTGTGTCAGACTGGAAGATAAACCAAGTCAAGTAAAATATTATGTCTTCAAAAATTCATGCATTTTCAAAATATACTTACATGTATTTTCAAAAATACTATCATTTCTTTTCCTATCAAAATTCTGTTCAGAAATAGAACCTACTTGAATTTGGAGAATTTTCCAAAACACTTAGAAAAATGTTCTTGTAGTCAACAAGGTTTCCTAGGATTGTGTCAGACTGGAAAAGAAACCTAGTCAAGTAAAATATTATGTTTTCAAAAGATACTTATATTTTTCAAAGCCTAATCTTTTTCAAAAAGTACTTAATTTCACAAAAACTCAATATATCTCAAAAGCATTTGCATTCTTGAAATCTCTTTTCTAAATTTTTTTAAAAGAAAATTTTCTCAGATCAAACATGTTTATTCTTACGATACAAAATAGTTTTCAGAAGTGCACAATACGTTTTCAAATTGGATATGTTCTGGAAATTTAAGTACTTAGTATTACTATGCTTTCAAAAATTTTGTACTAAGTATTTTAAAAAGAACAAAATGTTGTAATTGTTGGTGCAAGAATTCTTAATTTTTTTTTGATATATGACAAAGGGGGAGAGATACAGCCTTAAGTTAGAATTTTTTTTTCTTTTCTCTTACCAAAGGATCAATTAATCAAAATGGTTTCAAAAAGAGGAGAGTGAAAGTTAGAATTTTTTTCTAGAGGATAAAAAATGGATTTTCAAAACTTAGATCATTTTTTATTTTGATCCCAAGGATAGTAAGTTAGCCCCTGCAACCAATCTAACTTAAGATATTGTCAAACATCAAAAAAGAGGAGATTGTTGGTGCAAGTTGCATTAGTGATGTCCTCCTCTAAGTGTTTTAATGTTTGACAATAGACTTAAGTCAGTGATACATTAAATAAGAGAAGGGGAGTTAAGAGAGAAGTAACAAAATGGACCAAAATCCTAGTAAACCTTGGCAATAAGTCCTGGCGAAGGGCTGCTGGGCACCTAGCGAAGAGCTGCTAGGCATCGAAGACCTGCGCGAAGGGCTGCTAGGCACCTGGTGAAGGGCTGCTAGGCATCGAAAACCTGGCGAAGGGCTGCTAGGCATCAAAGACCTAGCAAAGGGCTGCTAGGCACCTGGAGAAGGGCTGCTAGGCATTAAAGACCTGGGAAGGGCTGCTAGACACCTGGCAAAGGGCTGCTAGGCAAAAGTCCACCCGAAGGACTGGGTGGCAACCATCTCCTGAAAGGAGTAGGTGAAAGGCGCGTTCTCGGGGATGGGAACTTGGGTCGGTTTAACCTAGGATTTCATGGAAATCCAAAGTCCGAACCAAGTCCTTAAGACTAATATTGTATGTATATGTGCTTTGTGTTTGTGTATCTTGCAGGTTCCAAGAACCGGAGACAAAGCAGGCGAAAGGCTGGAAAGCATCCAACCCAAGCACCCCCACTGATGGGGGCGCCCAGATCAAAGGCTAAAACCTAGTGTTGGGTTGAAAGCCTTGAAGCCAGGCGCCCAATATGATGGGGGCACCCAAGCCAAAGAGGAAAATGGCAGATTCGTGAAGTAAGCAGAATAGGCTTCCAGATATGCGCCCGAGATGATACAGGCGCCCAAGTTGAAAGCTATATTTGCTATTTCGGGTTCGAAACAGAGATTAGCTTTGAGTTAGGTGCCTGAGAGGTCCGGGGTGCCCTGATCAGAGGTTTTATCAGTTGCGGCAAGGTCGACACAGGGATAAGGTTTGACCAAGTTTGTAGGGGCGCCCCCAGCGTATCAGGCGCCCGTGTGAAGCCTATATAAGGGGCTTCGACCCCTCTGCTTCAAACACAACTGCCAAGAGCTATTCTAAGCATTCTGACCGACGACAACGCGCTAAAGATGAGGCTCTACGACCGGGAGACTCCAGGAGGAAGTGCGCAGCACTTCGGAGGTCCAGATCGGCCGAGCTTCAGACTTTGTTTTGTTCGGTTTGCTTTTATTTAATTCCGCACATAATTTTCAACATTCGTGCTTGTAATTATCAACTGTAAGACGGGTTTTCTCCTCCTCCAGAAATTCCAGAAAGGAGACCAATAGTGGACTCACGCCGAGTACATAGGCCTTGGATGTACTGACCAAGGGGGGTCGGGAACCAAGTAAATAAATCCCGTGAGTAATATGTGTTTTGTTCTGTTCTTTATTTTTTGTTTTCCACTGTGCTACTAACTCTCTAAGTATAGAACAATCGAACATTTACGAGTTTTCCGAAGATTTTTCAACGGTCGATATTCACCCCCCCCTCTATCGACGGCACCGGTCCTACAGGTACTAAGGTCGGAATGCCCCCTCTTAATTCGTCAAAAATAATCCTACTCATGGGTTTGTGGTTCATCACATAGTCTTCTTCTAAGAATTGGGCATTCGTACTAATGATCACCCTCTGATCCTTAGGACTATAGAATAAACCACCTTTCGTTCCTTTAGGATAGCCTACGAATAAGCGTACTTCTGTACGAGATTCCAACTTATCAGTATCTCCCTTCAGCACATGTGTTGGACTACCCCAAATCCGAATATGTCTTAGACTAGGCTTTCGCCCAGTCCACAATTCTTCGGGAGTAGAGGGTATTGACTTAGATGGTACCATGTTTAGTATGTACACTGTTGTTTCCAGAGCATATCCCCAGAACGATTCTGTCAACTCGGAGTAACTCATCATCAATCTAACCATCTCCATAAGAGTCATATTCTTTCGTTCTGCTACACTATTCTGTTGGGGCGTACCGGGTGCAGATAATTAGGACTGAATCCCATCCTCTGACAAGTAAGTCCTAAACTCTCCCAAGAGGTACTCCTCACCACGATCTGATCGTAGTGTCTTGATATTTTTACCTTGATGTTTCTCGACATCAGCCTTGAATTCTTTGAACTTATCAAAGCATTCAGACTTGTGGCGCATCAAGTAAATGTACCCATACCTTGAATAATCGTCTATAAAGGAGACGAAGTATTCAAAGCCACCTCTAGCCTGGATAGACATAGGACCATACAAATCAAAATGAACCAATTTCAACACATCTTTGGCCCTATACCCCTTGGCCTTGAAAGGTCTCTTGGCCATCTTACCTTCTAAGCACGATTCACAGGTTGGGAAGTCTTCCACCACCAATGAACCCAAGGGCCCATCGGCTATCAACCTTTGAATCCTACTAAGGTTAATATGACCAAGTCTTAGATGTCAATGATATGTTTGGTTCATTTTCGAAGGTTCTTTCCTCTTATTTTGGTTAGATGATGTGTTATTTACTTCTATTTGTCTGAATAGATAATCTCTCTATTCCTTTCTTTAACAACTTTGTCATTAAAAGAAATAGAATACCTATCCATTATTATTTTAGAAATCGAAACAAGGTTCTTTCTAAAACTACGTGCATAAAGGAAATTTCTCAAAACCAAAACTTTATTTCTATCAAAGGATAAATAAACGTCTCTCACTGCAATAGCCGCCACTTTCGTAGCATTACCCATGTCGATGGTAATCTCTCTATCAGCTAGTCGTCGGGTTTTCTAGAACCTCTGCAATGAATTGCAGACATGATCAGTGGCTCTCGTATCTACACACCAGGTACCGGTAGATAACACCACTAAACATGTTTCAACGACTAAAGAAAAATATATACCTGAATTATTCTTCTGACGATGGGGGCAGTCCACCTTCCAATGTTCAGTCTGCTTGCACGTGAAGCACTTGCCTTTCAGCTTCTTCACGCCATCCTGAGCCCCCTGTAATCCAGCCACTTTCTTTGCCCCAGCTTGTTTCTTCTTCTTCTTGCCTTTCGATTTAGAAGTAGAAACTTCTTGAGCAACGAAAGCATGTGCACTCTGAGGAGAAAACCCTTCTACCATCTGGAGTTCTGTCAAAAATTCCGCCAGCGAATATGTACATTTGTTCATATTGTAGCTTAGGCGAAACTGCTCAAAACTCCTTGGTAGAGATTGGAGAATGATATCGACCTGGGTTTCCCCATCGATTTCTGCTCCAAGGACTTCCATCTCATTTAGCCGATCCATGATTTTGAGAACATATTCCCTCACGGGCATACCCTCAATTATGGTGGTCGTCATCAAGCTCCTAATGGCCTCTTGCCTAGCAGCCCGATTCTGATGTCCGAAGAGTTTTTTGAGATTGATCATTATATCACAGGGAGTGGAAAAAGCATGATGTTGATGATGCTGCATCTCGTCTACTTTTATCCACTTCCAATAACGTTCCTTCTCCTCTTCATCATAATTCTTGCTAGGCTTTTCAGGACAGAACTCGAAAAGTACACATTTGGATTTGTCGACAGTCAAGATAATGTCCAGATTTGGTTCCCAATCATTAAAGTTAGGGGCAGTAAGTTCGTTTTCTTTAAAAACAAGTGGGTTGAAAGTCATTTTGAAAATATCTTGAGAATCATAATAATCACACAATTTAGATTTAAAAAATTATTGATTCCTCAAAACAATAAATTTTAAAATCAACCAACACCTCAAAACACCGAGAATTTCGCATGCCACGATAGTGTGGACGTATACGAATTCTACATTTGTAAGAGGAGGTTTTACCCATTAATTTTATTATCTTGTCAACATAACTTTTTGACAAATAAAATTAATAGTTGGTTCTTCTTCGGCCTTACAAATAATAGTAGTAACTCCGATGGGGAGGATACTATTATTTGCATCTAAGTGTTTACCATTACACGATACTAAGAAATTATCTCGAATTATGCGTCGTCCGATGGGGAAAATCACACGCTCCTAAATAATTTTCTATAATCATATCTGACCTAGTGATTCACAGAACAAACTCATCCGATGGGGAGGAAGACACTCAGAGCCGACGCGCAAGCTTGTTCGCATCACTTATTAAATTAGTAATGGAGGTCATGGGACCCGTAAGGTCCCTCTCCCACTTAGTTATTTATATTTGAGGAATTTTCATGCAAGCACGACAAGCACATAAACTAAAATCAATAAACAAGAAAAAATAAAATTTTCCAACAATTATGACTTTAGTCTTCAATATGCCTCCAGTCGTGTCGCCATCTCGTCTGCTCCTCCCTACACCATGCGCAAGCCACCATTGAAGGGATCTTCGAGCCGAGATAAAATGCTATTTATTTACATCCATCGATCCTATACTCCACAAAAGAGTGTACATCAAATCTAGATCGAAAGTAAATAAAAAGCGTGACTAAACAAGTGTCGTATTTAATTACAAAAATCAAATACAAATTTAGCCTCGTCAACCCCGAGGATTCAAATATTACAACCATGCACAACCAATCACATAAACACATTATTTTAGCCATAATAGTTGGAATCTCGTGCCTGCAACTAAAGAGTTAGCCTACGCACATCCTACTATTATCCGGCAAAATAAAGTACATGATAAAGTGCAAAAAGTAACCGAATCCAAAACACACAAAATCGAAACCCTTGGCTCTGATACCAATTGTTGGTTTTCACCGAAGGGATGTCGGGTTACCCATGGGAAACCTCTCCATGCCCACGGATTAAAATTTTAAACCGAATGGAGACATATTTCCCAAACGACCGTCTCATTGTCGTACTAATTGATTTGAGTTACTACTTGACCAAACTTGTTGTTCAAGCCTTGTAACTCGCCTAACCAATTAGTCATGGAATAGACGACGAGCGGATAGCCGGTTTTTGTATTTATCATCGGGGTCCAAGATAATTAATTATCATAATTAATTAAAAATAATTAATCTACAAGATAATTAATAATCAACACATGAAATAATAGAAATCAAAGGAACCAAAGGTGAAGTTATACCTTCCCTTATACCTCACGATCTTCTATTGTATGACCATCCCCTCTTGGACGTTGTGTGGGCGACGATCCATCAAGAACCGAAGTCGCCAAACCCACCAAGTCAATCCCTTCACCTTGCGCCAACCAAACCCTAACCCTAGGGTTGCCGCCAACCACTCCAAGAAAGAAGAAGGTGAAGGAGAAGAAGAGATGAGCTCTTCTCCCTCACAACAACCCTAACCGACCTCCTCTACCTCTTCCTATCACGCGGCACCAAGCACACAAGGAAGACAATCTCCTCTCTTCTTCCTTGCCCGTGGCACCGAGCACCACCAAGGAAGAGCTCTCGCCGCCCGCCGGTCTTCCTTCTTCTCCCTTGTTCCCGCGCGCCACAAAGGAGGAGTACACTCCTCCTTGTCTAGTGATCACCGGCAACAACCGAAGAAGGAAGAGGAGATGAGAAGGAGAAGAAAAACTGAGTTTTCCTTCACCCTATCATCGGCGTGACCTAGGAGAGAGAAGGGAGAGAGAGACAGGAGGAGAGGAGAGTTAGGGTTGGATGAATTGGATGCCTTGGTTTCATGACTCCATGGGGTATTTATAGGGCTACAATAGGGACTATGAGGAGGAGTTGAGTCTTGGCCATCTAATGGATCAAGGCCCGAACCATTAATGAAGATCCATTCCACTAAAGGATCCTCATTGAACTACCTCACCAACCCTCATATTTAAATATGGGCTCCACCTATTATGAGTACAAGTATCTCCCTGTGTTTAAGATATCGAATGTCTATTGATTAATTTAAATTACTGACAATTTAATTTATCAACATCTAACTCCTTAATTATTACCACTCATCCTTATCATCTTGTCGGACCATGTCCACCTGCAAGATTTAACATGATGAACTTTATGAGCTCATCAAGGGGGCATCATCAATCCGACTCACCATGGCACGATTTCCGTCTATAATCAATGGCACACCATGTAAATAATATTATTTCCAACTTACCGGGCCTATCGATTTAACAGAATAAATCTTCTCATTGGTAAATCAAAGAAATAACTATTAAGTATATGTGCCGTTATTATATCGAGATTAAGAGCATGTACTCCATAATAACTGAGGTCTGATTCAATTATAAAGTCAGTATAAATTGAATCACCTCTGTGTCGGTTCTGCTCAATACACACAAAGTGTACTAGTGTAATTCTATGGTCAAGATAAACCAACACCAAATTACACTACAACCATCCCAATGGTTTGTCCAAATCCATCTCGGTTGTGAGCCTCTACTTATACATTATAAGGGACTAATAACATGATCTTCTGTGTGACACCACACACCGTGTTATATACAATGTTAAGTATCAGACAATATGCACATAATAATATTGACTTATACCTCCCCGGCTTGCCCTTGAAGTCCTCTTCCTCCGGCTCTTGTCCCTCGGATGCGTACTCCATGCATGATTTACCAAGTCTTGCATGACTCAACCAAACATATTAAACCAACATGTCAACGTAACTTAATCATATTGACACACTCATCAAAACCCATGATCCACTCGATCACACTTGGGTCGATTGCACCAACAATCTCCCCTTTTTGATGTATGTCAATATGTTTAAGTTAAGTATAATAATAACAATTGAAAATTAGATGCTTAGTAAATTAAGAAGCATAAACATGCATCCTCCCCCTTAACCTATGTCTTCACACATAATTTTTATTTTTGCATTACCACAAGTTATTAAGTTAAAATCTAACTTAAACCCCTCAACTCTCCCCCTTTGACACCATCAAAAGAATTGCCCCAAGCAATATTAACCATGATATCAATTTGGGACAAGTTTTTAATTCTAAAACCCCCTGAAATCAGAAACTACAAGCACCAGTCGACTGCGTCAGTTACCAGTTGACTGGTGCCTTCGAACTACAAACCCACAAAAAGTTTAGTCGACTGCCCCCAAGGGGCAGTCGACTGATACATTTTAGTTTGAAACTTTAGCTTATGAGCTGAAATTTAGAAATCCATAACAAATTCCATAAAATTCAAAAAAAAAATATGAAAATTTGTAAACATGTTTCCTAGGATGTATTTTAACAGAGAAAAATATATTTTCATGAAAAATCTAAACATGCTTGACTTTTTGACCAAAACTCAAATTCTTTGAAAACATCCAACTTTATACCAAACTCTCATCCTAGTTTTGAAATTATGTGTTTCACAAACTTATGTCAAAGAAATGTTTTCAAATTATTTGAAATGTTCAACTATGATCTATGGGCAAGATGTTCATTAATTAAACATTTGCTTTCCCCATAGTTGGTCTATTTTCAATAATGTGATACATCCAATAACCCAACAATATGTCATAAGCAGAAGTGAGTTATTTGTATAATCCTAACATCTCATGTACTACTTTACACTTCAACAAACAACATACCAAGTCCTCTTCTTAGAGATGTGAACTCCACTTTGGGTAGAGGCTTGGTAAATATTGTTGGTGCAAGATGCATTAGTGATGTCCTCCTCTAAGTGTTTCAATGTTTGACAATATGCTTAAGTCAGTGATACATTGAATAAGGGAAGGGCAAGTCAAGAGAGGAGTACCAAAGTGAAAAAAAGTCCTAGTAAACCTAGGCACGAAGACCTTGTTCGAGGAATTGGGCACTAAGTCCTGGCCGAGGGTTGAGCACCGAAGACCTGGTTCGAGGAATTGGGCACGAAGTCCTGGCCGAGGGTTGGGCACCGAAGTCCTAGACCTAGGGTTTGGGCATGAAGTCTTGGTCCGAGGGATTGAGCAACTTAGCTGAGCGATGACTAAGGACATAAGTAGAGACGGGTCGAGGTTCGGACGTCTCGAGATCCGAGAGCATCGAAGGCTAAGTAAAATCCACCCGAATGGACTGGGTGGCAACCGTCTCCTGAGAGGAGTAGGTGAAAGGCGCGTTCCCGGGGGTGGGAACTTGTGTCGGTTTGACCTAGGGTTTCGGGGAAATTCGAAGTCAGAATCATCTCATTAAGACTAAGGTTGTATATGAGTTTGCTTTGTATTTGTGTATCTTGTAGATACCTAGAATGGAAGATAAAGCAGGGAAACAACACACAATAAAGCTGGAAGCCAGCCTGCTAGGCGCCCCCTTTGAAGGGGGCGCCCGAAAGGAGCTAGGCGCCCCCATCAACTGGGGCACCTCAGTGAAAGGAAGAAAAATAGGCTTCCATTCAGGCGCCCCAGATGATACAGGCGCCTTGGTTGAAAGCTGTATCTGCTGCTACGAGTTCGAAGCAAAGATAAGCTTTGACTGGGTTTATTGAGGCGCCTGGGAGGTCTAGGGCGCCCTGGTCAAGAGTGTTATCTGCTACAGCGAGTTCGGCGCGGAGATAAACTTTGACTAAGCCCTTTGAGGCGCCCTAGTGATCACAGGCACCCTAATGAAGCCTATAAAAGGGGCATCGACCCCAAGACTCAAGACAGAACTTCCAAAACCATTCTGAGCTAAAGAAAAGCGCTAGAGACGAAGCCCTGCGACCAAGGAGGCTCCGGGAGGAAGTTCGCGGCACTTCGGAGTTCCAGATCGGCTGAGTCTTCGACTCATTCTGTTTGGTTTGATTTACATGCAGTTCGTAATTTCTTTAACTTCTTTTGATTGTAAATATTGCACTGTAAGACGGGTTTCTCCGCCTCCGGAAAGTCCGGAAAGGAGACCATTAGTGGACGGGCGTTCCCGTGCTTAGGCCTTGGATGTACTGACCCTGGGGGGTCGGGAACAAAGTAAAATCCCGCGTGTGCTGTGTTGTTTGTTTTCTTCGTTCTGTATATTTTCCGTTGAACTAACTCTGAGTCTAGAACGAAGATTCGAAAGACGATTTCCGCAAAAGTAATTTATGGACGATATTCACCCCCCCCCCTCTATCAACGGCACCTGCCCTACAAATATGTCGACAAGGTTGGACTTTGATTTAACATAATGTAATTCAATGTTGCCCCTTGCCACATGATCCCTAATGAAGTGATGCTTCACTTCAATGTGTTTTGTCCTAGAGTGATGTACCGGATTTTTGGTCAAGTTAATAGTGCTCACATTATCACATAAGACTTTGACCTTGGAGTAATGAAGTACATAATCTCTAAGGTATGCATGATCCAAAGTAATTGAGCTACACAACCACCCATTGCCACATATTCGGCCTCGATTGTTGATAAGGCAACACATGGTTGTTTTCTACTACTCCAACTAACTAGGGATGATCCAAGAAATTGACATCCACCACTAGTACTCTTTCTATCCAATTTACAACCTGCATAATCGGAGTCGATGTACCCAAATAAATCAATGTTTGGAGTTCTAGGATACTAAAGACCGACATTAAGAGTGCTCTTAATATACCTTAAAATCTTTTTTACCACTACTAAGTGAGACTCTTTGGCACAAGATTGATATCTTCCACACATGCCTACCGCAAATAGTATATCCGGTTACTTGCAGTGAGATACAACAAACTACTAATCATGCTCCTATATTATTTTGGATCAACTACCTTCCCCTCATGATTACTATCCATCTTGACATTTGTTCCAATGGGAGTAGATGCTACTTTAGCATTTTCCAATCCAAATTTCTTGATAATTTCCCTAGCATACTTTGTTTGATAGACATTAGTTCCTTCATTTGTTTGCTTGACTTGCAATCCTAAAAAGAAAGTCAACTCCCCAACAAGACTCATTTCAAACTCATTTTCCATGTGCTTGATAAATTCATAAAGAAACTCATTATTTGTTGACCCAAAAATGATGTCATCAACATAAACTTGGGCCACAAAAATATCCTTATCCTTAGACTTTAGAAATAGAGTTGGATCAATTGTTCCCCTTCTAAAACCCTTGGAAACTAAGAAAAATGAGAGTCTTTCATACCAAGCTCGGGGAGCTTGTTTCAACCCATATAAGGCTTTCCTCAATTTATAAACATGATTAGGGTAGTCTATATTTTCAAAACCAGGTGGTTATTCTACATACACTTCCTCCTTAATAAGCCCATTAAGAAATGCCGATTTCACATCCATTTGATGAAGTTTAAAATCCATGTGGGCGGCATATCCTAATAAAATTCGGATTGACTCTAATCGAGCTACGGGAGCATAAGTTTCATCATAGTCAAGTCCCTCAACTAGATTGAAACTCCTAGCTACCAACCTAGCCTTGTTCCTAGTGATTCTCCCTTGATCATCCAATTTGTTCTTAAAGACTCATCTTGTGGTGACAATTGTACTATCATTGGGCCTTGGAACTAATTCTCATGCTTCACTTCTTTCAAATTGGTTTAACTCTTCTTGCATTGCTAGAATCCAATCCGCATCAACTAAGGCTTCATCAATTGACTTTGCTCAAGGTGTGACATTAAAGCAATTTGACTAGCATATTCTCTAAAATAGGATTTAGTCCTTACTCCTTGTTCAACATCTCCAACTACTTGGTTGATAAGATGATCTTAATGGTGCCTTAAGGTCCTAGAGATTGTGGGCTCATCTACTTCATGATCATTATTGACTTTTTCATCATCTGATGCATTTCTTCCTCCCCCTTGATCAATATCCCCTAAATGTAAATCTTGGATCGCTTGGGTAAGGTTTTGATTTACTCCTATATCCTTGTCAATGGAGGATTTCTTAGGGTAAATGCTAGTAGACTCATCAAAATCCACATTCGATGATTCCTCAATTAATTTAGTCCTCTTGTTATATACTCTATACCCTCTACTAGTAGATGAGTACCCAATTAGAATCCCTTCATCTGCCTTAGACTCAAATTTCCTTAAGTCATCCTTAGTATTTAAAATATAGACCTTGCAACCAAACACTCTAAAATAGTAAATTTGAGGAACTTTCCCATTTCACAATTCAAAAGGTGTTTTCCCAAAAATCTATGAATTAAAACTCGATTTTGGATGTAACAAGCGGTATTTACCGCTTCCACCTAAAAATAACTAGGTAAAGTGTCACGCCCCGAGACCTAAGAGCCGCTGATCCAATAGAAAATCGGACAGCACCTCCCCTGTCCGACGGACAATTTGCACATACACACAACATATATATCACAACCACGCAGTTTATACGGCCTCAGGCCTCAAATTCAAGTAGAATAACAACATATATGATAATATGCTCATAAAACCAAAACCCGAACTTACCAGAGCTGCCAGGGGGCAGGACCGCAGCAAAATCACACACATAGTCCAACATAGGACTCAAAAGTACAATGCCATAAATCAAATTCCATAAAATAAGTCCATGATAAATCCGGTGCAAGGAATTAAAACGTAATATGGTCCTAAAACAGAACATAGTAGATAAAACCCAAATCGAATGTAGTAGCAAGCACGGGACTGGCGACTCCGACCCTCTGGCAGATATCAACCTGAAATCAAAAAGTAATGGCAATGGTGTGAGTCCATAAGCTCAGCGGATACCCAGCAGATATGCATAGTATGTTACAATAACAATAAGGGTCTACGCTAATACAGTCTCATATAATCAATCGGAAAGGGTATACTGAAGATACTAAATACAGGTACATACTTGAATCCATCTACCCTGCAAAAAGGGGTGAAATCAATCACTATAGAACAAGTATAACATATATCCAAAGTAGGCAAATATCCAGTATATGCATGTCAATCAAGTGCAGAAATCAAATGCAGCAAACAATGCACAATGCAAAATATGCACATGGTGCAATGGTATGTGTCACCCCTGACACCAATCAGATCATCCTCCACCTGTCATAAATGAACGTCCGAAAGGGTAGAGCTATGACAACTGTACGCACCCTGCTATCACTACTCCTGAGTGACCGAGTGGACAGGATGCTGGCGGAGGTCCCTCTCCCACCCCAAGCAGTGGGGGAGTCTAGCTCTCATCTTCTCATGTCTCAGGATGAGAAGGGATCCTTGGCTGCTACCACGCACCGGAACCACCCTCCAAATAGTGACCGTGTGGAGCAATACAGGGCAAATGCACACAACCTATGGTAGCCACTACCCATGAGTGGATGTGTGTGCATATCCTCATGAAACTGGCGACGGGCTCGGACTATATAGGAGCCGATGATCGCCAGCATGCAACAATGCAAGGATGGTGCATGATCCAAAGATATTGTTGGGAACGAGATGGCTATAGAGGGGGTGAATATAGACAACCACTTTCTCCTCCGAAACTTATCACGATTTCTGCAACTCAAGTATCAGTAGCACAGCGGAATGAGTAGAAAACAGAGTGTGCAGAAAAACAAAACGCAAGCAAAACAAACACGACTAGCAAGATCGCTAACAAGGAGGGTTTACAAGGTTCGGGGATAACTTGCCCCTACTCCTTGGCGTGCCCTTGAGGTGGGCGATCCCTTGATCGTCGGCAGATCAAGCCCCGGTTAACACCGGATATGAAGCAACCTCCTTCTCGGTGGAGAAACCTCCCCACAGTGTGTTTCAAACAATGATATAGAATGAGCACAATGAAACAACAACAAGAAGGATCTTACTCAAGCACTTAGCAAGGACAAAACACAGCAAGCTTCCCTGAGCTCCACCCAGTGGCGATCTCACGTAGACCCCTGCTCCGTGTCTTCCCACTGTCGGACTCCAAGCCTCTTGTTTTCTCCTTCAAGCGCTCAAGTATGATGATTGCTCCTCAATAGCTTGCTTAGAATGGTTGAAGAACTCAAGAACAGCAAGCTTGTTACACAGGAACTCAGGAGCACGAAAGACTGAAGAACTCGTTACCAACTCTCCTTCTCGCGTTCCTATTTGTTTCTCCGCCAAGCGACAAGTGACAACATCTCTGTAGCTCCCAGCTACTCATCTGCGAACGCCAGCCTCTACTGAGCCATCTCTGGACTCACTGAGCTCCCCTCAGTCGAGCTCCAGTCTGCAGCTCGCCGTTGCAACCTGAGATGAGAAAGCGACAAACCTGCTCCAAGGAAAGCACTCTTTGACTTCTCCTTGAGTGTTTGAATCCTCCCCTGTCACCTGAAACTCAATCAGAGCATTAGAGCAGCGGCATATCAAATATCAGAAACACACATCAGCAAATCAGATACGATAAGACGCTCTGACCACGTCTGTCAGTGAAATTTGAATTAAAGTGATCGGTCACCGGACCGATCCAGAGTGTGTGGATCGGTCACCAGATCGATCCACTGCTTTGCTGCGATTCCCAGCTCTCGCAGCTATACAGGCCTGATCGGTCCCAGACTGATCAGGGTGAAGCCTGATCGGTCACCAGATAGATCAGAAAGGATCTTGATCGGTCGCCCAGATCGATCAGGGCAAATGAACAGTAATTTTTTAATCAAATCCAAGATCTCTGATCGGTCACCGGACCGATACAAGACTTTGATCAGCAAGGAAACTCACTCACCGTTTGCTCCCTGATCGGTCACCAGACCGATCAGGAGCAAGACAGCAAGGAAGCAGCCTGCTCCCTGATCGGTCACTGGTCCGATCAGGAGCCACACAGTAGATTCCCAATCTCACTGTGCGCTCCCTGATCGGTCACCAGTCCGATCAGACATAGCTGGATCGGTCACCAAACCGATCCACTAAGGAGCAGCGTGCCAATGTCCCTGATCGGTCACCAGACCGATCCAGTGACTCAACCCTAGCCCTCCAAGCTAGGAATTCATCCACCTTAGCCCTCCAAGCTAAGGATTTTTCCATCTAACTCTCCAAGTTGGGAATTTGCACCTAACCCTCCAAGTTAGGACTTTTCACCTAGCCCTCCAAGCCAGGACTTTTCACCTAGCCCTCCAAGCTAGGACTTTTCACCCAACTCTTCCGAGTTAGAACATCATCCAACGTAGCCCTCCAAGCTAGGCACCTGACCCTCCAAGCCAGGACTTTTTCACCAAATTCTCCAGGATGGGAATTTGCACCTAACCCTCCAAGTTAGGACTTTTCACCTAGCCTCCAAGCTAGGACTTTTCAC
>JAGFNQ010003310.1:1293320-1390034 GCA_024364735.1 Boesenbergia rotunda
GTAGCAAAATATGTGTGACTCAAGGTCACACCAACAAAGTCAGAGGGCATACAGCCAAAAGTATCATAGTCAAATACACAGATCATGATAAAACAGCAGATATCCGAGCTCAAGTGTCAGTAGGAGGGTCGTCATCGCGCATAAGGTCGTCCATCGTGGCATCATCAGCAGCCCCTGATCGTGGTGCAGCACTGGGACGATGTCCCTTCTGGAAAAGTGTGTCGACGCCACTCCTCATACCACGTGCGCTGAAGGGTGCAAGACTCCGTGACTACAGACTCAACCGTGGTCAGTCGACGATCAAAGAGACGGAAGTCCGACCGAACCTCTCGCGCCAGGTCTCCCTCAACTGTAAGTCCTCCTGCAGAGTCCTGTCGAGCTCTGAAATCTGCCATCGGAGATCCGGATCCGGCTCGTCATAGTCATCGTCATCAGCAGTAGCGGCTGGCGCCTGACCCTGTGGACCTCCCCGTGGTAACTCCCCAAGAACCCTACCATCTTTCCAGATCAACATCCGATCGGGCCCCCGAACAATGATGCCAGACTTGGCGAAAGCACGCCGGCCAAGTCTGCAATCCTGTCGTATCATAGGCATCGTCCGACCCTTGGTAACATCAACACCTACTGACATGAGCCAGTCGGTGATGACGTGACCAAAAGGCATGTAGACAGTGCGGCGGCTGGACTCTCTCGATAAGACAAATGGACTGGAAGATGCTCTCCATAATATCGAAATCCGAACGGCTGTGCATGCCGTAGAGCATCAAACAGTGATAGGGTCGGATCTCAGCTAAGGGTTTGGAGGTGATTGGAAGGATACAATTTGTGATGATCTTGAATAGTATATAGCTAGTGGGAGACAGACGCAGTGCAGCAAAGGTAGGAAAGTCAGGGCAAGCTCATCAAGACCGTCTGGACGTGGATAACCAAAGAAATACTGATGGATGGAATCAGGGGTAACGTCTGCAAAGGGTGCTAGCAGGGGATTAGGAAGGTCAGGATAGAGCGAATAAAGATTCGGTGATCGTCGACCACCCAAGTACTCAGCCAAAATCTCATATGAAAATCAAGGTTCATCTTCCCGACACGAGTAGTGAACTCGAATCCCCCTTTAGGACCTTGTTGTAGGTTGTTGTAAATTCAGAGACGAGGTCGTAATTTATGGTTCTTTCCAAGAAAGAAGAAACCCCAGATTGTAATAAGTAACAATCTCCATAACAGAAGGGCAGAACTCCGTTAGGAAAGGACATCAATGGATCTGCAGGGTAAAAGTTTGAATGTCCTAGCTTGAAAGGCCTGCTCACAGGCCGCATTTGGGAACCTGGAGCTAGAAGAAGGCTGTGGCCTTCTGGAAGGGGCAGAGGAGGAAGGAGCCTTTCCCCTTGAACTTCCCTCCATAACCTCCTTTCCCTTAGATGACTTTCTAAGGAGGTTTGAATTGATCATGACACATAGATTGAAGCACAAGAATTGATCATAAGATGAGACCCAATCAAAAGATAGATATAAAATTTTTGGTCATAAGATGAGAAAGAGGGTCACGGCAAAGGCAAAGGATCAAGACATACAGCAAGAACAAAAACAAAAACATGGTTAGCTTCACAAACATATATTCTAAGAGCTGTTGTGAAAGGAAAACTGAAATCAAATCTTACTTAGGCGCCATTGAAGTTTGTTTGAAGAGATTGCAAGACTGAGAAGGAACTTGCGATAGAGAGGGAGACTTCGAGCACGCAAGAACTTGGAGTTCGAGAAACGCCCGTAGAAGTCGCAGAAGAGCTCGCACGCGCGTGAGAAGGGAGACGCAAGGACTCTCTCGCTCGCTCGCACAAGGTTGCGCAGAGTGTTTCGGCGCTAGGTTTCGGGAAAACGAAGGTTTGGAGAGAGTTAATCGGTTGGTGGATCGGTCCACCAACCAAAATTTAATGCGGTTGATCGGATCACCGTTCGATCTGATCGCGTACCGACCGATCAGGATACAGCCTGATCGGACTGGAATGGTCCTGATCGGTCGGATGACCGATCAGACGCGCTCCTGATCGGTCGGGTGACCGATCAGGATTCGATCAGTAGGGTCCAGAGAGAAAACTCTGAGCTCCCTGATCGGTCTGTGGACCGATCCCCACAGGGTGCCAGATCGGTCGGGAGACCGATCCAGGCTAGCTCAGAACACTTAGTCAGATTTCGGGAGATCACGGCTTGCCTCGCAGATCGGTCTGTGGACCGAACACCACAGGAAGGGGTCAGATCGGTCCAGGGACCGATCAGCCCGATGCCTGATCGGTCCGGTGACCGATCAGGGTTCCTGATATGAACTAAAATATTCAGTTTCAGAACTTCTAAAATTTTTAAAAGAAATCTGATGAACTTTGTCGAACTTAGACATGATTTTCTGACTAAAATTGATCTCTGAACAAGAATCAAAAGTCCTTATAGGTTCAACAAACACTTTGACCCATCTTAATGGAGTCAAACTCAACCATCAATCAATCAAGCAAATTCAAACAAGTTTTTACTCCAACTTCAAGTTTCCAATCAAGTTGCCTTGATTGGAATGTCCAAGTATGATCATGGAGCCATATACACATATGTTATGCAATGGTTTTCCCCATACTTGGTCACCATCGTGATTATTATCTCGTCAACTTAATTTCTCAAGTGATGCAATGACATTTTGAGAAATTGAGTTGAACCTAACATCTCACCCCATATCTAGCAAACAAAAACATTTTGGTAACCCTTATAGTTTGTGTGAGATGTTCCCAAAGTTACCCAATTGTTCCCTAACAATTTGAAATAATCATGAAGGGTTTTGAATACAATTTGAGGATCATGAAGCGCGACACATTCCCAATTCCCGTCTTAGGAAACTAAATTCACTCTCGGGAAGTGGTTTAGTGAAAATGTCAGCTAGGTTTGACTTTGACTCTACATGTGAGAGTATGATGTTCCCCCTAGCTACATGATCTCTAATGAAGTGGTGTCTTACCTCAATATGTTTTGTCCTAGAATGATGGACCGGATTCTTGGTTAAGTTAATTGTGCTAATGTTATCACATAACACTTGCACACCCTTGTAACTCAATCCATAGTCCTCTAAGGTGTGGATCATCCACAACAATTGTGATATACTCTCTCCCATGGCGATATACTCTGCCTCGGTAGTGGAAAGAGCAACACAATGTTGCTTCCGACTCGACCAACTTACTAGAGACGATCCTAAGAATTGGCAGCCCCCACTAGTGCTTTTTCGGTCCAACTTACATCCAGCGTAGTCGGAATCCGTATAGCCCATCAAATCAAAAGATTCGGTACGGGGATACCAAAGACCTACACCAATTGTGCCCTTGAGATATCTCAAAATTCGCTTAACAGCAATTAGGTGAGATTCCTTGGCACAGACTTGATACCTAGCGCACATCCCTACAGCAAATAGTATATCTGGTCGACTAGCTGTGAGGTATAGCAAACTACCTATCATGCTTCGATATTGAGTTAGATCAACGGGTTTACCACTCTCATCATTATCTAATCTTGTGTTTGTAGCCATGGGAGTGGTTACCTCTTTCGAATCACTCATATTGAATTTTCGAAGCATTTCATGTGTATACTTTGATTGGTGCACATGGATACCATCGCGAGTTTGCTTGATTTCAAGTCCGAGGAAGAAAGTCAACTCTCCCACTAGACTCATTTCAAACTCACTCTCCATGTGTCCGATAAATTCATGTAAATAGCCCTTGTTGTTTGAGCCACAAATTATGTCATCGACATATACTTGGGCTACAAATATATTGTCACCATCTCTTCGTAGAAATAGTGTAGGGTCTATTTGACCTCTAACGAAACCCTTTCCAATCAAGAATGTCGACAACCGCTCATACCAAGCCCGGGGTGCTTGTTTAAGGCCATAGAGTGCCTTCTTGAGCTTGTACACGTGGTTCGGATATTCGGTACTCTCAAACCCTGGAGGTTGTTCGACATAGACTTCTTCCCTAATCAAACCATTTAGGAAGGCTGATTTGACGTCCATTTGAAATAATTTAAAGCCTCGATGTGCTGCAAATGCAAGCATCAATCAGATGAACTCTAATCGTGCCACGGGAGCATAAGTCTCATCATAATCAAGACCTTCAACTTGACTGTAGCCCTTGGCTACCAAGCGTGCCTTGTTTCTAATGATTTCTCCCTTGTGGTTTAATTTGTTTTTGAAGACTCATTTAGTTCCAATAATGGTGGTCTTCTTAGGCCTAGGGACTAAGTCCCAAACCTGACTCCTCTCAAATTGACCTAGTTCATCTTGCATCGCGATAATCCAATCGGGATCATTTAATGCTTCATCAATTTTTCTAGGTTCAATTTCGGAAATTAGAGCAACTTCATTAGCCTCATTCCGAAAGAATGATCTAGTCCTAACCCCTTGATGGATGTCTCCAACAATTTGGTCTTGGGGATGACTAGAGGCTAGTCTCGTTTGCCTTGGTGTTGGTGGTGCTTCTTGAATAGGTTCACTAGACACAAATTCAGCCTCAGGATCCGGCTGATCAATGAGTTGTCTAGGCTCACCGTCATCAGACTCATCACCATCAACAACACTTGGAGTTTCTTTCAAACTTAGTCTCCTAAGTTCAAGTTGAGCTCCTCCTACATTTTCTGATTGGTCAATTGATTTTGGAATTTCCTCAAAAACCACATCAGAAGACTCTTCAACTAGTCTAGTTCTCTTGTTGTAGACTCGGTAGGCTTTACTAACGAGGGAGTACCCGACTAGTATCCCTTCATCAGCTTTTGCCGTGAACTTTCCAAGGTGATCCTTGGTGTTTAGGATGAACACCTTACAACCAAACACCCTAAGATGTTTAACCATAGGTGGTTTCCCAAACCAAAGTTCGTAGGGGGTCTTTCCTAAAAACCTATGGATGAGAACTCGATTTTGCACATAGCAGGCTGTATTTACAGCTTCAGCCCATAAGTAACTCGGGAGTGAGTACTCATTAAGCATACTTCGTGCAGCCTCTTGAAGAACACGGTTCTTCCTCTCTACAACACCATTTTGTTGTGGTGTTCTAGGAGTAGAGAACTCATGCCTATAACCCTTATCTTGACAAAATTCTAGAAACCTTTGGTTTTGAAATTCACCTCCATGATCACTTCTTATTGTCTTAATTGTTGATGATTTCTCATTTTCAACCCTTCTACAAAAAGAAATAAAAATATCTAAGGTTTGATCCTTATGTTTTAAAAAGTAAGTCCAAGTATATCTAGTAAAATCATCAATGATAACAAAGCAATATCTACTTCCATTTAATGATATGATGGTACTACAATCAAATAGATCCATGTGAATTAAATCTAAAGCATTGGAAGTACTTACAGTGCTTTTACCTTTATGTGGAGATTTTGTTTGCTTACCCATTTGACACGCATCACATAATTTATCTTTTTCATACTTGATGCTTGGTAAGCCTCGAACTAGTCCCTTGTTGGCCAACTTCCGGATGTTCTTCATGTTCACATGTGCTAGTCTCCGGTGCCAAAGAGTGGACTCTTCTTCTTTTGACATGAAACACTTAGCAAAAGCATTAGTAGCACTTTTAAATGAAACTTGATAAATATTGTCTACTCTTGCTCCTACTAGTACCGTGTCCAAGGTGTCATTTTGTCTAACTAGACATTGACTTGGTTGGAAGTCAATTGTGTAACCCGTGTCACACAATTGACTGACACTTAGGAGATTAAACTTCATCCCCTTGACTAGAAGGACATTTGAGATTCTAAAACATTCGGATATTTGAATGTCTCCTATTCCTATGACCTTAAGGCTACCATTGTTACCAAATGATACATTACCTCTACTCTTCTTGTGAAATGTGGTAAACAATGATCTATCCCCGGTCATGTGTTTGGAGCATCCACTATCAACGAACCAAGTTGATAGATGCTCCCCCTCAATCATAACCTACACAATTCGAAAAATAGAAGTCTTAGGTACCCAAACCTTGGGACCTAAAGCATCAACTAAGCATGACTTTGGCACCCATGCCTTGACAACTTTCTTTTGGATTTTGGGTGTCCTAGATTGTCTCATGTCAGTCCTAGACATGAGAGATACAAAAGAGGGTTCTTTAGGGTGGTACCCAATACCGGCCCTATTGTAAACCGCTCTTTGGGCATTTAAAATCATATCTAAGGTCTTAGAGCTATTTGAGAATTTCCCAAGAATATTCTTGAGCTTCTCAACTTCACTCTTCAATGATTGGTTTTCCTCCACTAACTCATTATCATGCAAATCACTGATTTCCTCAACCTTAGAGGATTTCAAGCTTACAATCTCATGTTTCAAAGATTTAATTTCATCTTCTAGTAATTCAACATGCAAGTCATCAATGTTATCATCCCTAGAAGCTTTCAATTGATCAATCTCTAATTGCAATGCTTTAACTTTGTTTTTGGATTTCTTGAGCATACTAGTTAAACATGCAATTGCTCTATAATATTTTTCAAGCTCGGGAGAAGTTACCTCTTCATCATCCGAAGATGATGAAGCCGCGTTTGAGGAGCTTGAAGATTCTTCACTGCTCTCCTCTCCAAGAGCCATGAGAGCCACTTGCCTTGTACTCTTCTCCTCCTTCTCATCATCGGATGAACTAGAAGATGACTCATCCCAAGAAGCCTTCAAAGCTTTCTTCTTCTTCTTGGATTTCTCTTCTTTTCTTTTAGGTTTCTCCTCCTTCTTAAGCTTCGGACATTCATTCTTGAAATGCCCTTTCCTACCACACTCAAAGCAAGATGCACTATTCTTATCAAGCTTGAATTCACTAGTGTTACCTCTCCTTTTGAAACGTCGGTCTCTTCGCATCATCCTCCGCACGAAGTTCGCCATTTCGGATGAAGAGGAGCCACTGCCATCTTCCTCCGAGTTTGACTCGGATTCGGAGGAGGATGAAGACGATGAAAGATCCTTCTCCTTCTTCTTCTCCTTCTTCTTCTTGTTGATCCGGTCCCCTGCAACTAAGGCAATCCCCTTCTCCTTGGGGCCTTTGTTAGCCATCTCATGCAATTCCATCTCACAAAATAAATCATCTAACTTTACAATAGATAAATCCTTGGATACTTTGTAGGCATCCACCATGGATGACCACAAAGCATTCCTTGGAAATGCTTTCAAGACATACCTCACAAGGTCGCGATTCTCGACCTTTTCATCAATTGAATGAAGTCCATTAAGAACTTCCTTGAACCGCTATGGAGCTCACTTACCGACTCATTCTCCTTCATGGAGAGATTTTGAAGTTGATTGAGGAACAAGTCCCTCTTTGCAATCCTCGAGTCTCGGGTGCCTTCATGGAGCTCTATGAGTTTGTTCCACAAGTCTTTTGCACTTGTGAAGGGACCAACCTTGATGAGTTGGTCTTTGTTCATGCCACATTGTAGAGTGACAACCGCCTTAGCGTCGGCTTCACTTTTCCTTGTTTGTTCGGCAGTCCACCGCGAAGATTCGAGTTCCTTGCCTTCATCATCCTTAGGAGGGATGAATCCTTCCTTCACCGCGAACCACGTATGGATATCCATCTACAAATAGTATTCCATTTTTGATCTCCAATATTGGAAGTCGGCGCCATCAAAGAATGGAGGTCGGGTGGTGGAGAAGCCTTCTCTCAAAGCCATATTGTTGAAAACTCTCGGTTGTTAAGCCGTGTATAGAGCCCCTTGCTCTGATACCACTTGTTGGGAATGAGATGGCTATAGAGGGGGGGGGGTGAATATAGACAACCACTTTCTCCTTCAAGACTTATCACGATTTCTGCAACTCAAATATCAGTAGCACAGCTGAAAGAGTAGAAAACAGAGTGTGCAAAAAAAACAAAACGAAAGCAAAACAAACACGACTAGCAAGATCGCTAACAAGGAGGGTTTACAAGGTTCGGGGATAACTTGCCCATACTCCTTGGCGTGCCCTTGAGGTGGGCGATCCCTTGTTCATCGGCAGATCAAGCCCCGGTTAACACCGGATATGAAGCAACCTCCTTCTCGGTGGAAAAACCTCCCCACAGTGTGTTTCAAACAATGATATAGAATGAGCATAATGAAACAACAACAAGAAGGATCTTACTCAAACACATAGCAAGGACAAAACACAGCAAGCTTCCCTGAGCTCCAGCCAGTGGCGATCTCACGCAGACCCCTGCTCCGTGTCTTCCCACTGTTGGACTCCAAGCCTCTTGTTTTCTCCTTCAAGCGCTCAAGTATGATGATTGCTCCTCAATAGCTTGCTTAGAATGGTTGAAGAACTCAAGAACAGCAAGCTTGTAACACAGGAACTCAATAGCATGAAAAACTCAAGAACTGATTTCAAACTCTCCTTCTCGCATTCCTTTTTGTTTATCCACCAAGCGACAAGTGACAACATCTCTGTAGCTCCCAGCTACTCATTTGCCAACGCCAGCCTCTACTGAGCTATCTCTGGACTCACTGAGCTCCCCTCAGTCAAGCTCCAGTCTCAGCTCCAGTCTGCAGCTCGCCGTTGCAACCTGAGATGAGAAAGAGACAAACCTGCTCCAAGGAAAGCACTCTTTGACTTCTCCTTGAGTGTTTGAATCCTCCCCTGTCACCTGAAACTCAATCAGAGCATTAGAGCAGCAAATCAAGCAGCATATCAAATATCAGAAACATACATCAGCAAATCAGATACGATCAGACGCTCTGACCACGTCTGACAGTGAAATTTGAATTAAAGTGATCGGTCACCGGACCGATCCAGGGTGTGTGGATCGGTCACCAGATCGATCCACTGCTTTGCTGGGATTCCCAGCTCTCGCAGCTATACACGCCTGATCGGTCACCAGACCGATCAGGGTGAAGCCTGATCGGTCACCAGACCGATCAGAATGGATCCTGATCGGTCACCCAGATCGATCAGGGCAGATGAACAGTTACTTTTTAATCAAATCCAACATCCCTGATCGGTCACCGGACCGATCCAAGACTTTGATTAGCAAGGGAACTCACTCACCGTTTGCTCCTTGATCGGTCACCAGACCGATCAGGAGCAAGACAGCAAGGAAGCAGCCTGCTCCCTGATCTGTCACCGGTCCGATCAGGAGCCACATAGTAGATTCCCAATCTCACTGTGCGCTCCCTGATCGGTCACCAGTCCGATCAGACATAGCTGGATCGGTCACCAGACCGATCCACTAAGGAGCAGCGTGCCAATGTCCCTGATCGGTCACCAGACCGATCCAGCGACTCAACCCTAGCCCTCCAAGCTAGGAATTCATCCACCTTAGCCCTCCAAGCTAAGGATTTTTCCATCTAACTCTCCAAGTTAGGAATTTGCACCTAACCCTCCAAGTTAGGACTTTTCACCTAGCCCTCCAAGCTAGGACTTTTCACCTAGCCCTCCAAGCTAGGACTTTTCACCCAACTCTTCCGAGTTAGAACATCATCCAACCTAGCCCTCCAAGCTAGGCACCTGACCCTCCAAGCCAGGACTTTTTCACCTAATTCTCTAGGATGGGAATTTGCACCTAACCCTCCAAGTTAGGACTTTTCACCTAGCCCTCCAAGCTAGGACTTTTCACCCAACCCTTCCGAATTAGGACTTTTCCAACACCTAGCCCTCTAAGCTAGGATTTTCCACACCTAACCTCTCAGGTTAGAATTTTCCATATCATGCCTAATCCTCGATCAGGACTTAATCATAATCATCATAATCATCACACCTAACCTCCCAGGTTAGGATTTTCCATATCATGCCTAATCCTCGATCAGGACTTAATCATAATTATCATAATCATCCTCCTAAACTAAAATCGTTGTCAACACCAAAACAACAATCAGAGCCAGACTGCATCAACATTTACAGCCGTAGCTGTCTTGGTTATGACTTTGGGTCTCCAAAATAGAACTCTAGGTCGAACCAACGCCTACTGTTCCCTCGACGGGGAACGCGTCCTCACCTACTCCTCTCAGGAGAATTTACCTTTTGCCAACCGGCTCCTCCGGTTGGACTTTTGCCCAGCAGTCCTTCGCCAGGTCTTGGGTACCAAGCAATCTTTCGCCTGGTGCCTAGCAGCCCTTCGCCAGGTCTTCGGTACCAAGCAGTCCTTCACCTGGTGCCTAGCAGTCCTTCGCCAGGTCTTCGGTACCAAGCAGCCCTTCGCCTGGTGCCTAGCAGCCCTTCGCCAGGTCTTCGGTACCAAGCAGTCCTTCACCTGGTGCCTAGCAGTCCTTTGCCAGGTCTTCGGTACCAAGCAGTCCTTCGCCTGGTGCCTAGCAGTCCTTCGCTAGGTCTTAGACTCCTAGCAGCCCTTCGCTAGGTGCCCAGCAGCCCTTCGCCAGGTCTTAGGGTTTCGATGCCTAGCAGTTCTTCGCTAGGTGCCTAGTAGTCCTTCGCTAGCACTTCAATCTGTACACTCAAGTAACATGTTAGATAAAAATAACATCTTAACTTTTGAACCTTTGCCATTATCAAAACCCTGGTTCGACTTGGGTGCTGTCTGCACCAACAATCTCCCCCTTTTTGATTTATGCAACCCGATTCAAAAAGTTAAGTCAATAATAAACAGGTGAAATACCAGTTTAGTTTCCTCCCCCTGGAAGGAATCTCCCCCTAGGTTTTTCAAAAGTTTGTGGGGTTTGAAAGAATTTCTAAGTAAAAAAAAATGGAATTGATTTTTCAACACTTAGAACATTTTTCAAAAGAAGTTTTAGAAAACATTTTCCAAAAAAAATTTTGGTTGGGCACTTGGAAAATATATACTTAGAACCTTTACACTTAGAAAAATTTTCAAGTCAATAACTTAGAAACTTTTCTATTAGAGAAGTTTTAAAAATAAGTACTTAGAGAAAAAACATCTTAGGTCAAGTACTTAGACACAGTTTTGAAAACAATTTAAGTCAAGTACTTGGAAGCAGTTTTTGAAAACAGTTCAGGTCAAGTACTTAGAAACAGTTTTTAAAAAGAGCTCAGGTCAAGTACTTAGAAACAGTTTTTGAAAACAACTCAGGTCAAGTACTTAGAAACAGTTTTTGAAAATAGCTCAGGTGATTTTACTTTTTGAAGAAAGGATAAAGTTTTGAAAATTTTTAATTTTTAAAAAAATTAAAAGGTTTAAAATTTTAATTTTCAAACCTTCACTCCTTTCCAATATAAAGGTTTAAAAATTTAATTTTCAAACCTTCACTCCTTTCCAATCTCTCCCCCTTTGCCATATATCAAAAGAAACAAAGCAATATAGCAAAAAAAGTTGTATAAGATTATAACAAAAGAATAATGTGCTGTACTGAACCAATTCAAGGTATAAATTTGGACCAAATCAATTTGAATTATCTCGCTCAGGTCCTGTCTAATCCAATTAGCTACTTACTAACTGTTATAAACAGTAGTTTTCGCTAGAGTTAGTCAAGTTAAGTGTTTTGTTCAAGTTAGATTTTCTAAGCTTGACACATAACCTGATTACTGTTTAATTTGTATTTAGTGCCCCAATTACTGCAGATGCACTGACTTAAAGCATCTTGAATTAAGGCAAGGACCTAAGCATCTCAACTCATTCTAGGTTATCAGTCAAAAGTACCCTAAGGTGCTTGTGAGATGCTGGCTTCTAGATCTATAGGTGCATGCAGTTCTAGGGTTAGGGCCTAAGCTAAGTCCATTTTCGAAAAAGCCCTAGTTTTGAAGGGGGTAGTTTTTCAAAAAAAAACTAAGTCAAAAAATTATTTTTGAAAGTGCCAAAAAGATTTTTCAAACTAAGTAAAAACTGATTTTAAAACCAAGTAAAGCAAATTTAAAAAAATAGAAAAGTAGAGTAAACTATTCTACCAAGCATAACCCTAACTGCCTTCTTAGTGAGCTGAACTCAGACTCAGGTAGGGGTTTGGTGAATATGTCAGCTAAGTTAGATTTAGAGTTTACATGCTTAAGGATTATCTCACCCCTGGCTACATGATCTCTTATAAAGTGATGTTTAACTTCTATGTGTTTAGTTCTGGAATGTTGGATTGAGTTCTTAGTTAGATTAATTGAGCTTATATTGTCAATGTAGACTTGAGTTTGGGTGTAGTTAAGCTGGAAGTCCTTAAGAGTGCATGTGCATCATCCATAAGAGTTGTGCTACACACTCTCCTAAGGCAACATACTCAGCTTCAGTTGTGGATAGAGCTACACAGTGTTGTTTTCTGCTGCACCAACTTACTAGACTATTTCCTAACAGTTGGCAGCTTCCACTTGTACTCTTTCTATCTAATTTACAACCAGCGTAGTCAGAATCTGAGTATCCTGACAAGTCAATGATTGAGGTCCTAGGATACCAAATCCCTACATTCAGGGTGCCCTTAACATATCTTAGTATTCTTTTTAGGGCTGCTAAGTGCGTTTCCTTAGCACAGGTTTGGTATCTAGCACACATTCCTACAACAAAAAGGATATCAAGTCTGCTGGCTGTAAAGTACAGTAGACTTTCAATCATACTTCTATAGAGTTTAAGGTCTACTGGTTTACCATCAGGGTCACTATCTATTTTTATATTTGTGGCCATGGGGGTACTTATGCTTTTAGAGTTATCCATTTTAAATTTCTTTATTAATTCCTTAGCATATTTGGATTGATGGACATAGTTTCCATCCCTAGTTTGTTTAATTTGTTATCCTAGAAAGAAGTTGAGCTCACCAACTAAGTTCATTTCAAATTCATTTTCCATTATTTTAACGAATTCTTTTAAGAAAGTTGAGTTGGTGGACCCAAAGATTATGTTATCGACGTAGATTTGGCCAATGAAGATTTCTTTTCCTAAGGTCTTAATAAATAGGGTTGAGTCAATTTGTCCTTGTTTAAATTCTTTAGAAATTAGGTAGGTTGATAAGTGTTCATACCAGACCCTAGGTGCTTGTTTTAGTCCATAAAGTGCTTTAGTAAGTTTGTAAACATGGTCAGGTCTTTCTAAGTCCTCAAAACCAGGGGTTGTTCTATATAAACTTCTTCTTTAATAAATCCATTTAGAAAAGCTGACTTTACATCCATTTGGTAGAGTTTAAATCCTTTATGGGATGCAAAGGCTAACAACATCCTAATGGATTCAAGTCTAGCTACTGGGGCATAGGTTTCGTCATAATCTAATCCCTCTACTTGACTGAACCCTTTGGCTACTAAGCAGGCTTTGTTTCTCACTATTTCTCCTTGATCATTTAGCTTATTCCTAAACACCTACTTAGTATCAATAATGGATTTTCCATCAGGTTTAGGTTCCAATTCCCAAACTTGGTTCCTCTCAAACTGGCCTAACTCTTCTTGCATTGCTATGATCCAATTAGGATCAGGTAAGGCTTCCTCTATAGTCTTACGTTCAATTTATGAAATCATTGCAATTTGACTAAGGTTCCTATAGGCGGACCTAGTTCTGACTCCTAAGGTTGGATCACCCACAATTTGATCAGTTGGGTGACTGAGTCTGGGTTTCTTAGTTTTTCTGGAAATTGGTTCAGCCTCAGGTCCGGCTGGTCGGTTCGGTTCAGTATTTGGTTCAACTACTTGGGTTGGTTCAAGTATTGGTTCAATTGACTCAATGGTTGGTTCAATAGTTAGTTCATTTAGGGGTTCAATTAAAGGTTCAACAGTTTGTTCATTATCTTCTTGATCAGTATTTGATGAATCTAGATCTGGATTATCAGATTTTGAATTAATTTCTTCATCAAATATTAGATTTGTTGTTTCATCAATTTTCTTGGTTTGTTTATTGTAAACCCTATAGGCTCTACTTGTTGTTGAATATCCTAGGAAGATGCCTGGGGTTGACTTGGACTAGAATTTACCTAAATAGTGCTTGGTGTTTAGGATATGAATTTTGCACCCAAAGACCCTTAGGTAGTGTAGGTTTGGAAGTCTATGGTAGTATAATTAGGCCAAGTTGGGTGATTTTTGAAATTAATCTCAGATTAGTGTGACCTAATCTCCTATGTCAGAGGTTCGATTATTCTAACTGAGTTAACATGCATTT
This sequence comes from Boesenbergia rotunda, assembly GCA_024364735.1. Classification (NCBI taxonomy): domain Eukaryota; kingdom Viridiplantae; phylum Streptophyta; class Magnoliopsida; order Zingiberales; family Zingiberaceae; genus Boesenbergia; species Boesenbergia rotunda. The sequence continues at coordinate 1,307,312 of JAGFNQ010003310.1, forward strand.
AGGTACTAGGGGTAGGTTTATAGTGTAAACATTATTTTTCCTAGTGCCCTTAAGCATGATTTCTGAGTCTTGCAAGTTTCTAATCAGGCAGTTAGAGTTGGTAAAGGTAACTACATAACCAGTATCACACAATTGACTTATGCTAAGCAAGTTAAATTTAAAATCTTCAACTAAAAGAACCTTTTTAATAACAAAGTCAGATTTAAGTTCAATGTTACCTGACCCAATCACCTTGAGTGTAGCATTGTTGCCAAATGCTACTGAGCCTAGGTTCTTGAACTTGAGTTTGGTGAATTTCAATTTATCCCCAGTCATGTGTCTGGAGCACCCGCTATCCAATATCCATTGGTCCAAATCTTGATGTTCCTACACATAAAGAGTTTTGTTGATTTAGATCCAATTAGAATCAGGAATAGCCTAAATTGATTTTCACAACCTAGTCTGTCTCACCCAATCTAGAGTTATCAATCACGTTTGCCTTATGGGTTTTTGTGAGACAGGTTTTAGTAGACAGAATTATTTTGAAAAATCATGATTTATTTTGAAAAAGTTAAATTAATTTTGAAAATAATTGTTTTGTATTTATTTTGAAAGCGAGTGTTTGAATCTACAATTAACTGAAAATTTGTGTTAGATTTGAATTTGAATTTCAAAAATTGGCTTCCAGGTCTTGGCGAGGCACTAGGCCTTCTTTGGCCGTAGCCTTATTGGATCATCAACCCTTTCTTTGACAAAGCCTTTTAATGAAATTTCATTTTCAAAATTACTTTTTAAAAAATTCTGGTCTAACTAGTTTGGGTTTTGGATTGGTAGCTTCGGCTAGTTCCACTAAAATGGCTTCCCTAACGTACTATCATCTCACCACCACCCAATACTATGTTGTTCAAATTTCAATTAATTGGTTTGGTCCTTAAACTAACCAGTCCTAAGTCTAAGCATGATAAATTGCAGAAATTAAATAGACAAGCAATCAAGCAATTTAAAAACAATAAAAGAAATTCATTTAACTATGAAAATTGTTTTTAATTTGGCTCCCCCTAGACTAAAGCTGTGAATCTTGTCCTTGGGGATCCAATACTGATTTGATCTAGTTTGTTTGTTCAGGCACAGTTTGGGTACCCATGCCTGAATTTTAGGTCTGGATTGATTCAGTACAGCATAGTATAATCTTTGTCTAGACTTGGTTCGATAGCCTAACCCGGATCGATTTAGAACTGACTTCTGTTTTCCAAGGATCATGTCAAGACCCTTGGAACTAGAAGTGAATCGTTCTAAGGCTGCTTTAAGGTCCTTGACTTGAGTTTTCAAGGAGGAGTTTTCTTTCTCATGTTTTTCAACTTGAGTAGAGGTTCCTTCTTGAACCTTCTCAGTCAAGGATCCAGAGTCAGCTCCCTCTTTCAGGAGTTTTACTTCCTGTCGGAGAGATTCGACTCGGATTTTGGCTTTCGCCAAGTCTCGAGAAAGATAGGCAATTAATTCGGTTAATTGATTTCTAGAAAACCCACTTACAGTGATTTCACCATCCTCTGAAAACGTGAGCTTTTCGTCTTCCGGCTCCGATTCTGACTCGGTATAGATTTCTTCGAAGGCAGTCAGGGCGAGCAGGTTTGACTGTGGGGCCTCTTCTTCTTCTTCGGACGACGATTCATCCCATGTTGCCTGAAGAGCCTTCTTCTTTCTTATTTTCTTCGTTTCCTTTAGATTGGGGAATTCCGTCTTGTAGTGACCCTTCTTTTTACATTCGTAACAGGTCACATTTGGTTTGCTCTTCTCATTTGAAGGCTCAGCTGGTTCTTCCTTTCTTCGGCTGGCTTTCCTTCTATTGGTCTAGTTTTTTAGTTCCTTGTAGTAGTCCTGAGCTAGCCGAACCAGCTTAGGTCGATTTCCTTCGCTTTCTTCTGAGTCTGAATCAGACTCAGGTGCAGGTTGAGGTTTCTTCTTGGTCATCTTTCCAGTTTTACCTGCAACAAAAGCAATGCTTTTCTCGGCCAGATTGCAGTTAGTATGTTCATGTAATTCGAGTTCCGAAAATAATTCATCTAGTTTAATTTTAGATAAATCCCTTGAAACTTTGTACGCATATACCATAGATGCCCACAATGTATTTCTAGGGAAGGCGTTAAGAGCATACTTGATCAGGTCACGGTTCTCTACCTTGTGACCGATGGTGTATAAACCGTTCATCAGCTCCTGAATTCTGGCGTGGAGCTGAGCTGCAGATTCGCTGTCGTCCATCTTGATTGTGTACAGCTTGTTCAGCAGAAGGCCCCTTTTGCTGATTCGGGTGTCGGAGGTTCCTTCGTGTAATTCAATTAGCTTACCCCAGAGTTCCTTTGCACTATTGAATGGACCCACCCGGTTCAGCTCCTCTTTGGTTAGGCCGCATTGGAGTGTTTGAGTTGCTTTGGCATTGGCTTTAATTTTCCTTTTTAGGGTGGCATCCCATTTGGTGTAGGATTGTGGCACTCCGTCAGCAGTCTGTTGGATCGAGAGATGCGATAGAGGGGGGGGGTGAATGTCGCAAATCGTTCGGATTTAAAAAGAGCGGGTGCGCAGCGGAAATAAAAGAAAAACAGAACAATGCAAACACAGTCGGTTTACTTGGTTCGGAGCCTGTGTCGACTCCTACTCCAAGGCCCACGGTCGTTGACCGTTTTCTGCGGGCAATTCTATAAGTTCGTAAATGTTTACAAGAAAGATTATAACAAGAACAGTTTAGTAAACTTTAAATACAGCTATTCGTTACCGACGTCCGGTGTAGATCGAAGTTTCGGAGCAGCGGGACGTCGTCAGCTCGAGTTGGAAGATTTCTGGAGCGTGTTGCGGAAGCAAAAGAGCGCAGAAGTGTCGATGCAATTGATGCTCTGAAGAAGGAGGCCGAGGGCCCTTTATATAGGGCCTGGGGGCGCCCTGGTCGACGGGGGCGCCCCCCACGTGGCGCTTGAACCCCAAAAGGCGCGGTCAAGGGTTTATCCCTAAGAACTCGGGATAACCCTTTGACGGGGGTGCCCTGGACGCTGGGGGCGCCCTGGTTGACTCGGCCAGCTCTTATCCGCAGCGCTGAGGTCTCCTCGGCAAGTCTGGCTGGGGGCGCCCGGGACAGCGGGGGCGCCTGGCGTGTAGCGCAGGCGGAGGTTGGGGGGCGGGACAGCGGGGGCGCCCTCAGACTGTACTGTCGAGGTTCTTCTGGTTGTGTTGTGTTTTGTGTTCACCTTGGGGGCGCCCGGGACACTCCGGGCGCCCTGGTCAGCGATCGCCTCTTTCCTTTGAGGCATTCTGAGCTGCAGACACACGTTCCTTTGGTCCTGCATCCAGGGTTAGTCCAAAACACAATAAACCAATAACATAATGAATTATACAGCCTTGGCTGTATTGGTTCTGACTTTGGTCTCCAAAATGGAGCCCTAGGTCGAACCGACGCCTAATGTTCCCTCAAGGGGAACGCGTCCTCACCTACTCCTCTCGGGAGAATTTACCTGGTGCCAACCGGATCCTCCAGTTAGACTTTTGCCCGGCAGTCCTTCGCCAGGTCTTGAGTTGCCAAGCTGCCCTTCGCTTGGTGCCTAGTAGCCCTTCGCTAGGTCTTTTCTTCTGGCAGCCCTTCGCCAGTGCCTAGCATTCCTTCGCTAGGGTTTGTCCATTCTGGCAGTCCTTCGCCAGAGCCTAGCAGTCCTTTGCTAAGGCTTTTCCTGTCTGGCAGTCCTTCGCCAGTGCCTAGCATTCCTTCGCTAGGGCTTTTCCTGTACACTCAAGAAACTTGTTAGACAACAACTAACCCTTAACTTTTGAACCCTTTTGCCAATATCAAAACACAGGTTTGACTTGGGTGCATTCTGCACCAACAATCTCCCCCTTTTTGATATATGGCAACCTAGTTCAAAAAAGTTAAGGAAAAAAATGCTGAAATTGAAATCCTTAAGTTAGATTCCCTCCCCCTGGAAGAAATCTCCCCCTAGATTTTTCAAACATAGGTGATGTGAGTTAAGTACTTAGAAGATTTCATGTTTTGATAATAAGTTGGGAAATCTGCTAAGTTTTTCGAAAAGATGTTCTAAGTTTGGAAAACTTTGAAAACCTTAGACAAATTTTCAGTTTTAGAAACATTTCAGACTTTGGAAAATTTTCAGTTTTGGAAAAACTTCAGACTTAGAAAATTTTTAGTTTTGGAAAAACTTCAGACTTAGAAAATTTTCAGTTTGGAAAAATTTCAGACTTAGAAAATTTTCAGACTTTAGAAAGATTTTCAAATTTAAAGAATAATTTGAGCAAAAATTAATAACACTTCAAAGTTAGAAATGTTAAGCAAAAAAAAAATTAAGCTTAGAAATAATTCAGAGTTAGAAATTTTGGAAAAGCATTTTTGTTCCCTGTTTCCTTTCCAACTCTCCCCCTTTGACATATATCAAAAAAATGCAGAAAAATATTTGCAATAATTAAAGCATTTGCTGTACTGAATCAAACTGGAACCTAAGTCTGGTTAAATCTTTAGGGACGTGTCTAACCCAATTAGCTACTTACCAACTGTTATAAACAGTAGTTTTCGCTAGGGTTAGTCAAGTTAAGTGCATTGTTCAAGTTAGATTGTCTAAACTTGACACTTAACCTGATTGCTGTTTGTTTAGTGCCCCAATTGCTGCCGATGCACTGACTTAAAGCATCTTGAATTGAGGCAAAGACCTAAGCATCTCAACCCTTTCTAGGTTATCAATCAAAAGTATCCTTAGGTGCTTGTGAGATGCTGGCTTCTAAGTCTATAGGTGCATGCAATTCTAGGGTTAGAGCCTAGGCTAAGTCCATTTCGCAGAAAACCCTAGTTTTGAAGGGGGTAGTTTTTGAAATAAAACTAAGTCAAGGAAAAAATTTTTAGAACTGAAAAAAAAGTCAAAGTAACAATTTTTTAACAAAAACATTTTAAAATCAATTTAAAACATTTTAAGGCAAAAACCAAATGATTCTATTCTACTAAGCACAACCCTAACTTAATTAAGTCAAAAGTAAACAAGCCAAGCTAAGATTAGCATAGTTCAAGCAGAAGTCTAGTACAAGTCAACAGAAGTCAACCCTACTCAGTAGGGGTAGTCAAATAGGTACATGTCCAAGTCATCTAAGAAGAGGGACCAGGCTGATCAGGTGAGCCTGGATGCCAGGATCTAAGCATGGTCATCATCTCCTGATACTGGGCGTTTCTTTCCTCCCTCTCTGCTGCAAATGCACTCATGTACTCGGTATAGTAGCCTTGGTGAGTTTCCAGCTTCTCAATGTGGTAAGCCTCCGATTCCTCTCGGAGGGTCTGAACCTGTGTTTCGAGGAGTGATACTCGCTCGTAGAGTGTCGGAGGATCGGGCTGATCTAACTCTGCTGCTAAGTCGTCACCGTCGACCTCGACCTCCTCGTCGGCAATGTCCTGTGCGGCTGGTCGGCGTCTCCAAGTCAGAACCCCGGTGCCCGAGACATCTATACCGGCTAAAGAAAAGTTCCTATATCCTATCTCGTCGAAGTCGGTCATCGTGGTAATCTCGCCGTCAGCGATGTTTCGGCCGTGGTGGTGGAGGATAGAGGTGATGACGTGGCAGAAGGGGGTGCGGACCCGCCCCTGAGTGGACACACTAGAGGCATGTAGGATACAGTGGAAGAGGTGAAGGCCTATATCTATGTCCAGATGGTGGATAAGGGCATAGAGGAGAAAGGTGTGAAAGGGTCTCATGGTGGCTATGTCCCTAGTGGACAGAGGAAGGATGCAACGGACAATCACTCTATAGAGAGCGTAGTCCTGAATCGGGAGTCGGGTGGAGTGGAACTGCCCTCCTGCAGGGTCCATGGTCTCCCTAAAGAAATAGTTGTATAAGGTGTTCAGGTCAATATGAGAGTAGGGGGCATCGAAAGGTAGGTTCCTTGGAGGGTAGCAACAGAAGATGGACTGAGATGGTCGGAGTCCCAGAAATCGGTTCAGTAGGGTAGGAGTGATGCTCAAGGGCATTCCTTGAACGGTAGTGACGAAGCTCAAGTGGTCTTGCCTAACTATGTTGTTATAGAATTCTGCACATAGGGTGTTGTTGATTGCATGTGTGCAGAATACGAGGTTATCCAGTTGATAGAAGTTAATTGCGGACATTGCGACTGGACAGGATTGGGAAAAGAAATGATGGTTAAGGTAACTTGTCTTAATCGGGACGTAGGTGGTTCGGGCGAATTTGTTACAAAGTTCTAGGTTTGGAAACCTAGGGTCGGGACTGGGCTCGTTACCGGGGTTCGACTGAACTGCTCGGCGTTTTCTAAGTGTAGAAAAAATAAGTAATTAAGGATAAACCTTGGATTATAAGAAGAGACTTAAAGAATATGAAAAAAGAAAATATGTAATTTAAGAAAAATTAATTACACAACTAAATTTCATACCTTGGAGGCATGGTTGAGGCAAGGGTGAGCTTAGGTTCACTTGATCCACAAGAATGAGGCAAGGGGAAGAAGAAGTGTGAGATTGGTGTGGGAAATGAAGGAGTCTCGGGTCCCTTTTATAGAGGTTTGATGGGGGGCGCCCGGGAAGTCACGGGCGCCCTCAACAGCTCGATTTGCCTAGGGCACTGAAAAAGGTCTGTGGGGGCGCCCGAGAAGTCACGGGCGCCCTGATCAAGGCTGGTCAATTGCAGCTTTTGCTGTTTTGACTGGCGTGGACGACAGTTTGTCGATGGGGGCGCCCGACAGGTCACGGGCGCCCTGGTCAAAGGTGGTTGATTGCAGCCTTTTGGCTGCTTTAATCAGCGTGGGGGACAGAAGCGTATAGGGGCGCCCGACGGGTCACGGGCGCCCTGGTCAAATCGGTCAAATGCAGCTTTTGCTGCTTTGACTGGAGCAAGTACGTTGTCAGTGTTGTCGGGGGCGCCCGACAGGTTACAGGCGCCCTCATGGACTGCTTTCAGCAGCCTTTGACCTTGTGCATTTGGGGGTGCCCGGGACGGTCAGGGCGCCCTAGGTAGCAGCCTTTTGACTGTTTTGACCAGGTTTGACTGTTTGACTTCGTTTGACTGTGTTTGACCATGTTTGACTATGTTAATCATAGTTTGACTATGTTAACCACAGTTTGACCATGATTAAGAAAGCACAAGCAAGGTGGTTTAATTTGAGCTTAATTTTCCTGTCTCACTGAATCTAGGGTTTTCAAACACGTTAACCTAAGGTTTTTGTGAGACAGGTTTGAAGGTAAAAATTAATTTTGAAAAGGAATTTTCATTTATTTTGTAAAAAAAGTTATTTAATTTTGAAAAAAATAAGTTTTAGAAAGCAAAAATTTTGAACACTGATTAAGTGATTTTTGAAATAGAATAAGTTTGAAAAATTGAAGTTTTGAAAACAGATTAGAATCTATAATTATTTGAAATTTGAGTTAGATTCGAATTTGACAAAAGATAATTTGAATTTGAATTTCAGAAATTGGCTTCCAGGTCTTGGCGAGGCATTAGGCCTTCTTTGGCCGTAGCCTTATGGGATCATCCACCCTTTCCTTGACAAAGCCTTTTAATGAATTTTCATTTTCAAATTAAATTAAATCATTTTCTGGTCTAACTAGCTTGGGTCTTGGATCGGTAGCTTCGGCTGGTTTCACCAGTCTAAAGAGACCAAGTAGACTTGATCTTATTAGAGTTGGTTTCCCCAACGTACTATCATCTCACCTCCTCCCAATACTATGTTTTCAAGTTTCAAGTAATTTAGTCCTTAAATCTAAGTATTCCTTAAATCTAAGCATGACAATTTGTAAAAAATTAAATAAACAAACAATCAATCAATTAAAAAAAATTATCTAATTATAAAAATTGTTTTGATTTTGGCTCCCCCTGGACTAAAGCCTCTGTATGGGTTAGGCAAGATGTGAATCTTGTCCTTGGGGATCCAAAATTGATTTGAACCAGTTGGTTTAGTCAGGCACAGTTTTGGCACCCATGCCTGAACCTTAGGTCTTGACTGGTTCAGTACAGCAAAGTAAGATCTTTGCCGAGATTTGGTTCTATAGCCAAGTCCGGATCGGTTTAGAACAGACTTCTATTTTCCCAGAATCATATCAAGATTCTTGGAACCAGAAGTGAATCGTTCTAAAGCTGTTCTTAAGTCCTTAACTTGAGTTTTCAAGGAGGAATTTTCTGATTCAAGTTTTTCAACTTGGTCAGGGGTTCCTTCCTGAATTTTCTCAGTTAAGGATTTAGAATCAGCTCCCTCTTTCAGGAGTTTTACTTCCTGTCGGAGGGACTCGATTCGAAGTTTGGCTTTCGCCAAATCTCGGGATAGATAGGAAATAAGTGAATTCAATTGCAATTTTGAAAAACCCGTTACCCTTATTTCGCCGTCGTCGGAGAATGTCAGCTTGCCGTCGTCCCGGTCCGAGTCTGAGTCAGTCTCGATTTGATCCGAAGCTGTCAGGGCTAGAAGATTGGACTGGGGTGCTTCTTCTTCTTCTTCTGAGGAAGACTCGTCCCAGGTTGCTTGGAGTGCCTTCTTCTTTCTGGTCTTTTTGGACTCCTTTAGACTTGGACATTCAGTCTTGTAGTGGCCCTTCTTCTTGCATTCGTAGCAGGTTACGTTGGGCTTTTGTTTGTCAGTTGCCGGTTCAGCTTGTCCGTCCTTTCTTCGGCTTGTTCTCCGTGTGTTGGTTTGGTTCTTCAACTTTTTGTAGTAGCTTCGAGCCAGCCGGACCAGTTCAGATTGATCTTCTTCTTGATCTTCTGTTTCTGAATCTGAGGTAGATTCAGGTTCAACTTGAGTTTTCTTCTTGGTCGTCTTTCCTGTTTTCCCTGCAAAGAAAGCTATACTTTTCTCGACCACATTGCAGTTAGTCTGTTCATGCAGCTCAAGTTCAGAAAATAACTCATCTAACTTAATTTTTGAAAGATCCCTAGAGACCTTGTATGCATCTACCATAGATGCCCACAAGGTGGTCCTAGGGAACGCGTTTAGGGCATACCTTATTAGATCACGGTTTTGAACCTGGTGACCTATTGCGTGAAGACCGTTCATCAGTTCCTGGATTCTGGCGTGGAGCTGGGCTGCTGTCTCGTTATCTGCCATCTTGATTGTGAAGAGCTTGTTTAGTAGCAGGTCCCGTTTGCTGATCCTTGTATCTGAAGTTCCTTCGTGGAGCTCGATCAGTTTAGCCCATAGCTCCTTGGCACTGTTGAATGGGCCTACGCGGTTCAGCTCCTCTTTTGTCAGTCCGCATTGGAGGGTCTGAGTTGCTTTGGCGTCAGCTTCAATCTTGCGTTTGAGGGCAGTGTCCCACTCTGAGTAGTTTTGTGGTACGCCATCAGCATTAGTGGGAATCATCAGTCCAGACTGGATGATTATCCACATATCCACCTGAGTTTTCAGGTGGACCTCCATTCGACTTTTCCAGTAAGGAAAGTCTTCTCCACTGAAAAGTGGAGGTCTGGCGGTGCTAAAGCCTTCTTGGATGGCCATTTGTTCTGAAATAGCAAACAACAAAAAAAACAAGAATATTCCAAGACTTGGTCTTGGATTAGTAGTGCGGGAAGAAAAGAAATAAGAACAATTTCAAGGGGTGTTGCACCAACCTTGAAAGAAAAATTCGAACGAAAATTTAAAAAAATTGAGAGAGAAAAAAAGAAAGAAATCCGAAAAATTTTCAAACTGGTGGTTGCACCAAGTTTGAATTCCCCGCTCTGATACCACTTGTTGGATCGAGAGATGCGATAGAGGGGGGGGGTGAATGTCGCAAATCGTTCGGATTTAAAAAGAGCGGGTGCGCAGCGGAAATAAAAGAAAATCAGAACAATGCAAACACAGTCGGTTTACTTGGTTCGGAGCCTGTGTCGACTCCTATTCCAAGGCCCACGGTCGTTGACCATTTTCTGCGGGCAATTCTATAAGTTCGTAAATGTTTACAAGAAAGATTATAACAAGAACAGTTTAGTAAACTTTAAATACAGCTCTTCGTTACCGACGTCCGGTGTAGATCGAAGTTTCGGAGCAGCGGGACATCGTCAGCTCGAGTTGGAAGATTTCTGGAGCATGTTGCGGAAGCAGAAGAGCGCAGAAGTGTCGAAGCAATTGATGCTCTGAAGAAGGAGGTCGAGGGCCCTTTATATAGGGCCTGGGGGCGCCCTGGTCGACGGGGGCGCCCCCCCACGTGGCGCTTGATCCCCAAAAGGCGCGGTCAAGGGTTTATCCCTAAGAACTCGGGATAACCCTTTGACGGGGTGCCCTGGACGCTGGGGGCGCCCTGGTTGACTCGGCCAGCTCTTATCCGCAGCGCTGAGGTCTCCTCGGCAAGTCTGGCTGGGGGCGCCCGGGACAGCGGGGGTGCCCTGGGCGTGTAGCGCAGACGCGGCAGAGTTGTTTTGCAATGGGAGCGCCCGGGACAGCGGGGGCGCCCTCAGACTGTACTGTCGAGGTTCTTCTGGTTGTGTTGTATTTTGTGTTCACCTTGGGGGCGCCCGGGACACTCCGGGCGCCCTGGTCAGCGATCGCCTCTTTCCTTTGAGGCATTCTGAGCTGCAGACACACGTTCCTTTGGTCCTGCATCCAGGGTTAGTCCAAAACACAATAAACCAATAACATAATGAATTATACAGCCTTGGCTATCTTGGTTCTGACTTTGGTCTCCAAAATGGAGCCCTAGGTCGAACCGACGCCTAATGTTCCCTCAAGGGGAACGCGTCCTCACCTACTCCTCTCGGGAGAATTTACCTGGTGCCAACCGGATCCTCCAGTTGGACTTTTGCCCGGCAGTCCTTCGCCAGGTCTTGAGTTGCCAAGCTGCCCTTCGCTTGGTGCCTAGCAGCCCTTCGCTAGGTCTTTTCTTCTGGCAGCCCTTCGCCAGTGCCTAGCATTCCTTCGCTAGGGTTTGTCCATTCTGGCAGTCCTTCGCCAGAGCCTAGCAGTCCTTTGCTAGGGCTTTTCCTGTCTGGCAGTCCTTCGCCAGTGCCTAGCATTCCTTCGCTAGGGCTTTTCCTGTACACTCAAGAAACTTGTTAGACAACAACTAACCCTTAACTTTTGAACCCTTTTGCCAATATCAAAACACAGGTTTGACTTGGGTGCATTCTGCACCAACACAGTCTTCGAAATTTCCAGTCCAGACTGGATTATTATCCACATGTCCACCTGAGTTTTCAGGTGGACTTCCATCCGACTTTTCCAATACGAGAAATCCTCCCCACTGAAAAGCGGTGGTCTGGCTGTACTAAATCCTTCTTGCATAGCCATTTGATAATTACTGAAATAAAGAACACGGAAAAAAAAATGTCCCAAGACTTGGTCTTGGATTAGCAGTGCGGGAAGTTGATAAAAACAATTTTTTCGAGTGGTGTTGCACCAACCTCGATTAATGATGAAAATTCAAAAAAAATAAAAATTATTTCGTAAAAATCTGAAAATCTCTCGAATTGGTGGTTGCACCAAATTTGAGCTTCCCCGCTCTGATACCACTTGTTGGATCGAGAGAACACGATAGAGGGGGGGTGGGTGAATATCGTAAAACTGTTTCGGATTAGATTGAGAGAAATTGCGCAGCAGAAATTAACAAAAAAACAAATGCGAACACAAGATTTTTTACTTGGTTCAGGGTCGCAGTCGGCTCCTACTCCAAGGCCCACGGTCCTTGACCGTTTACTGCGGGCAATTCTATAATCACGCAAGTTATTACAAAAATGTGTACAGTAATAGTGCAGTAAAAAGTACAATTATGCTCTTCGTTACCGACGCCCGGTGTAGATCGTTCTTCGGTGCGGAGGGTCATCGTCGGTGCTTGAATCTCGTGATCGGAGGTTTCAAGAGCAGAGCGCTTGAGTCGAAGAGCGTAGAGGCGTTTGAAGAATTGATGTCGAAGCCTTGGGGGTCGAACCCCTTTTATAGCATTCCTGGGGGCGCCCGGACGCTGGGGGCGCCTGACACGTGCCTTCGGATCCGAGAACCCTCATCCGAAGCTCGGTCAAGGCTTATCCCTCCAGAATCGGGCTCGAAGCTGACGGGGGCGCCCGGGACACAGGGGGTGCCGGGTTGACTTGTTCTGCTGGCTTCTCGGCTGACTTGAATTCTATCACTTCGTTGGCTTGGACCCAAGGCGCCCGAGGCATCCGGGGTGCCCGGGACCATGGGGGCGCCTGGGAGCTTGAGGGCGCCTGCCCCAGTGAGCTTCCGAAGCAACTCTTGCTAAACTTCTCGTTTGGCTTTGACCTTGGGCGCCCGGGACCTCCCGGGCACCTAACCCAGCTGCTGCCCCTCTCCTTTGAGGCATTCTGAGCTGCAGAAACTCATTCCTTTGGTCCTACATCCAGGGTTAGTACCAAACATAACAAAGCAAGAATATTAGTGATTTTCACAGCCGTAGTTGTCTTGGTTCTGACTTTGAGTCTCCAAAATGGAACCCTAGGTCGAACCGATGCCTACTGTTCCCTGACGGGGAACGCGTCCTCACCTACTCCTCTCAGGAGAATTTACCTTTTGCCAACCGGCTCCTCCAGTTGGACTTTTGCCCAGCAGTCCTTCGCCAGGTGCTTAGCAGTCCTTCGCCAGGTCTTGGGTACCAAGCAGTCCTTCACCTGGTGCCAAGCAGTCCTTCGCCAGGTCTTCGGTACCAAGCAGTCCTTCGCCTGGTGCCTAGCAATCCTTCGCCAGGTCTTCGGTACCAAGCAGTCCTTCGCCTGGTGCCTAGCAGTCCTTCGCTAGGTCTTAGACTCCTAGCAGCCCTTCGCTAGGTGCCCAGCAGCCCTTCGCCAGGTCTTAGGGTTTCGATGCCTAGCAGTCCTTCGCTAGGTGCCTAGCAGTCCTTCGCTAGGACTTCAATCAGTACACTCAAGTAAAATGTTAGATAAAAATAACATCTTAACTTTTGAACCCTTTGCCATTATCAAAACCCAGGTTCGACTTGGGTGCTGTCTGCACCAACATGTCGGACGTTGGTATCCTAGAACCCCTAGTGTTGATCTAATTGGATACACCGACTCGGATTATGTGGGTTGTAAGCTAGATAGGAAGAGTACTAGTGGAGGGTGTCAATTCCTTGGGCCTTGCTTAGTTAGTTGGAGTAGTAGGAAACAACCATGCGTTGCCCTATCAACAACGGAGGCGGAATATGTGGCAATGGGTGGGTGTGTTTCCCAACTCCTTTGGATCATGCACACCTTAGAGGATTATGAGTTACATTACACCAAGGTCAAAGTCTTGTGTGATAATGTAAGTACAATCTACTTAACCAAAAATCCGGTTCACCATTCTAGGACAAAACACATTGAAGTGAAACATCACTTCATTAGAGACCATGTGGCAAGGGGAGACATAGAATTACACTATGTTGAATCAAAGTCGAACCTAGCCGACATCTTTACCAAGCCTCTTCCTGAATCGGAGTTTTCAGCCTTAAGAAGAGGCCTTGGAATGTGTTTTGTGGAAGTATAGGATGAACCTGGAAATATTATCTTTGAGAAAGGGTGCTTGATCCATTAGGGTGATACATTTGGTTCACTTGTGCTTGTGACACATTGTTGATCATTAGAAGTATCAAAATATGAAAACTAGACCAACTATGGGGAAGACAAGTGTTTAATCAATGGACACTTTGCCCAAAGATCATAGTTGGACATTTTAAACCTTTGAAAACCATTTTATGCTTTATATAATTTGCCATGCTTTTGAAAGATATATGATTGCAAATTTGGAGTGTAAGTTTGGTACAAAATATAGTGGTTTTCAAGGTTTTTGGATTTGTATCAAAAGTCATGCATGCTTGAAATTTTATATGGACTAATATTTTTCCTTAACAGAGTATATCATTTCAAACATGTATGCAAAATTTTACAATTTTTGAAATTTTCTGAATTTTTCTGGGAGTTTCTGAATTTCGGCACAAAAGTTGAAAATTACTTCTGATAGCGTATCAGTCAACTGCCCCATGAGCAGTCGACTGGCACGCCTGTTTTCAGCTGCTGTGTGAATTTTCAGAAATCAAGTTTTCACTCATTTGATGCCATAGGGTTTTGTTGCTTGAGGCAATCATTTTGATGGTGTCAAAGGGGGAGAATGGGTGGTTTAAGTTAAAATTTTGACTTGAAATGGATGGTTTTAGGTATTTTGTCTAACTTAGACTTTGAATGATTAAAAATGGGAGAAGACATAGATTAAGGGGGAGGTTACCTCTTAGGTTTTAATATGTCTTACATTTTTAATGATGTTCAGTGTTAAGTGGAAACTTAACTTAGATTATGATTAGAATTGAAAATGGGGAGAAAACATGGATTAAGGGGGAGGTTACCTCTTAGGGTTACTATGTCTTATGCTTTTTCAATTGCTATCTATTGTTATTGCTATTGTTGGCTGTTATTTATCTCTAAACTTAAACATATTGCCACGCATCAAAAAGGGGGAGATTGTTGAGGCAATCGACCCTTAAATGATTGGAAGATCATGATTTCGATGTGTGTTGGTGAATATGTTTAAGGTTAGAGTATTATGTTGTATTTGATGTGTGTGATTGAGTTTGCAGGACTTGGAGAATCACATATGGTGGACATATCCAAGGGACGAGAGCCGAGGGAGGAGAGCTCCAAGGGCAAGCCGGGAAGTAGACTTCAAGGGCACACATGAAGGGTTGCATGGAGGCAAGCCAAGGGAAGGCTTGCGTGGCATCCGAGGGACAATAGCCAGAGGAAGAGGACTTCAAGAGGCAAGCCAAGGGAGCAGACCTGAAGGCACACGTGAAGGAGAAGGTCTGGAGTAGCTGGAAGTAGACTGAGAGGCAGGGCAGTCGACTGGCTCAGGGGCAGTCGACTGCCAAAACTCACAGTGAGTTTTTGGCCTTGGACCAATCGACTGCCCCTAGGGCAGTCGACTGTATACCCCAAAAACTAGCAGTTGGCTAGCAATTAATGCTAGACCAGTTGACTTCCCTTGGGACAGTTGACTGGTGCGGGGCTGGACAGACTGCAGTTTGTCCTGTTTGTTAGAGCAATCAACCCTAGGATGGTCCGGAGTGATCATGAGTTTTGATGTTTGGGCAAAGGGTTTAAGATAGGTTTACCCTGTGTATTTGATATGTGTATGTTGAGTGTGCAGGATTGTACAAGTACACATATGGACTTGACTGGACGGCCTCAGTACGGTGAAGGATGGCATGGAGGCAAGCTGGAGGCTTGTGTGCGCATCCGAGGGACCTTGGTGAGGAGGGACGATGAGCTGATGGGTGCGGACTTCGAGGCATGTGTGAAGGATGGCATGGAGGCAAGCTGGAGGCTTGCGTGCATCCGAGGGACGGGAGCCGAAGATGAAGAGGGCGCGAAGGCAACAGTCGAGGCTGCGGATGAGGAGTCAGTCGAGTCGTGGGGGTACGAGTGTAGTGTGGTTGTACTCGGGAAATCCTATGGTTTGAGTGAGGAGTGGAATGTACTCAGGAAGGGTAACCTTAGGTGGGTGAGTAGACCAGTCGACTGGCCTGGAGGCAGTCGACTGATGGAACTCATAGAAAGGTCTCAACCTTGGGACCAGTCGACTGCCCCGGGGGCAGTCGACTGGTAGCGGCTGGTGAGTTGGCTAAAATTCGAACGTTGGGGGTTGCAACGGTCGGATTTAGCTGGCACCAGTCGACTGCCCTGGGGGCAGTCGACTGGTAGCGAGAAATCAGCCCCGAGTCCTATTTAAAGAGGACTTCGTGGTGGCTGAGTTTCTTGATGAATCTTGCTTGGCTAAGGCAAGGTAGTAGTCTTGTGTTCTCAGGAAAGTGTTTGGTGATTGTGGAGAGGTTTCTCCACTCACAAGGAGCAACACGTTCTAGCCGGAGGTTATCCGGGGATTGATCCACCGACGGATTGTTGGATTAGTCACCCGACCGGGGTGGATACCAACTAAAATCGCCGTGTTAGCATTGGTTAGTGATTTTATTATTATTTTACTATTATTTTCGCTGTGTAAACTAACCGTGTAGGAACAAGAATTCGGCGAATCGCTATTCACCCCCCCTCTAGCGGACACATACGATCACAACAATTGGTATCAGAGCAAGGACTGCTCTTGATCGGACTAACCGCCGAGGGAGCACACGCTAGAGGAGAAGAAACAATGGAAGATAAGTTGGGGGACAACATCTACATCCCACCGCCCTACGACAATGAGGATTTCGACTATTGGCGGGCGAGGATGAAGAATTGGCTTATCATGGAGTGGGAGTGCATGGTCATGCTAGGAGAGCCCTTCGAAGTTCCAAAGGACAAGCATGGAAAGAAGCTTCGTCCTAGATATTGGACTCAAGAGCAACAAGACTACTCTAGGGCAAATAAGAAGGTAATAGATGTATTAATTGATGTTTTGCCTAACAATGTTTTGAGTATTGTAGGGAATTATAAAAATGCACACGAATTATGGACCAAGTTGGTGGAATATCACAAGAACCCTACACAAACTCAAGGAGTAGATGAACCCGAGGAAGTGAGCTCAATAGCTCAAGAGGAGGAAGAAGTGTCCACATCCTCAAGTGAAGAAGAAAGTGAGAGGTCATCCACCTCATCTAGAGAAGAGGAGGAAGTCACCACCTCAAAGATTGAGGGGGAGGAGAGAGTCTCACCTACACATGATCAAGAGAAAGTCTCCACTTCATCCAAGGGTGAAGAGGAAGTCAACCAAGCCTCAACCTCCACCAAAGCAAGGACTAAAGACCACATTGTATGCTTTGGGTGTTAGTATTATGAGAGAAGTGTCCTAAGGCAATCGCCTTATGAATGTAATCATTTATTTTAATAAATGAATATTCACTATTTGAGTATACATGTTTGTGTATTTGATTGAGATCTTAAACTCATTTACTGAATGTCCGCAATACAATTCACAACATGAGAGAATTTGTGATGAATTCACAACTAGTGATTATCTCTACATGTGTAATTGTGAAGTATTGAAATTGTCCCTAGTCGATGAATTGACAGATACGGACACTATCAATTCTGTTGAGACTAGCATGGGTTATTCTCTAATCAGCTGATTCTCACTGGCTGGTGACATTGGGATGTCCGGAGATAAACATGAATGCTAGTTAAGGGAACTAGTTCGTTGGAGTGACTGGCTGTAAAACTTCATATGGTAATCTACATATAGATATGTCAATGAAGTTCTTACTACAGCTTAAGTGCGATGTTCCTTTGACTTGCGGTGTTCAAGTCATCTTGGTCATGAAGACTTATACTTTGACATCTTAAGCAAGCATCTCCAAGGAGGTGTGGACCCAGGATGATTGGGTATAAGCCGAAGTGCCCGAAGATGTTTGAACAACCTACAAAGGATTCATCACTCCTTGCGAGGAGATGTATACCCAAGGCCTATCGTCGGATTGTTACTCGAAGCCTCTGGCCAGAGCATCACATGTTCCGAGTATGAATATCTCAGATACATGAGAGTAATTAGAATCCATTGGACGAGAAAGACATTGCTTGGGCTAGGTGTGACGTAGTCAGCCTAGTGGGGACTGACACACATAGACCGTGTCCTGAATCAAGTGGGTATAAGATGGTGAAGGGAATGGGGCACGACTCATTATAGCTGCTGAAGGGTTTCAGAATTATTTCTGAGGTTAACCGTTGATCATTCGATTAATTGGGGATCATGATGTACTACTAGGTGCCACTCATGATCGTTCTATAATTGGTTAATTATAGACGGTAATATAAATCGAAAGCCTATTTAGTCACACGCACTACGAGTGATCCGAGAGATTTAAAACGAGTTGAAAATTGGATTTTCCGATCAAGAGAGATAAGTCGAATCTGAATTGTTCAGAGACGCATCGGAAGCATAAAATGGCTAAGTCTTTTGAAGACTTATTGGACGAATTAAATGAGTTTAATTCGTACGGTTTCGGCTTGAGTTTGGCCGGCCAAAGAGGGTCCCCACCCTCTTTGTTTGGCCGACCACAATAAAAGGGGAGAACCAAATTGTTTGGTTCAATTTATAAAATAAACCGCGCGTGGTTTGTTTTATAAAATTATGGATAAAGAAATTTATATAAACGGATTTATTTTTCATGGAAATTAAAATGAACCATGGATTGGTTTATTTTATTTTATAAAATCAATAATAGATTGATTTACCATGATAAAGAAATTTATATAAAGAAATTTATATAAACGGATTTATTTTTCATGGAAATTAAAATGAACCATGGATTGATTTATTTTATTTTATAAAATCAATAATAGATTGATTTACCATGATAAAGAAATTTATCTGAAGAAATTTATATAAAGAAATTTATATAAAGAAGTTTATATAAAGAAATTTCTTTCCATAAGAAAAGGGAGACATGGTTGTTTTTATTGTAAATTAAATTATGATAAAAACTTGGCATAATGGAATAATTCATAAAAAAATTTATAAGATAAATTTCTTATGAAAAATTTATTCTGTTAAGAGGAGACTTGGCGATTAAGAGGCTACTATATAAAGGTACCAAGGCAAGGATTCGAAATCAACCCAAGAGATCAAGGATTCTTGCCTAGCCTCTCTCCCTCTCCCTCTTCTAGTGCCACCGGCCCTAGAGCCCTTCCCCTTTGCCGTGAGCTTCCACCACCAAGAAGAAGCCGAAGAAGAAGAAGAAGTGGGCGCGACTCCTTCCTTCCTCCCGGAATCTTGATTCCGTTCTTCGTTTGGTGGTTAGTTTTTCATCTCTCTCTTGGTATTCTTGTCGTGCCTTTGGAGAATCTAGTAGTTCTTGTCGGCACGAAACTCGTGGCTTTGCGAAGTCATCCCGAAGAAAACTCAGCGTGGACGCGAATAGAGGCGGAGCTTCCAAGGGACGCTACGGTTGGATCTCGTCCCTTTCTACGAGTTACGCGAGGTATTAAGTAAATTAGTTTACTTTCTCAAAATTTTAAATGTATGATCATGTCTCTACAACATAAGGTTGCATGCTAGATATGTGGTTAAAATAATTTGAGAAATTATTTATGTTAAACCTTCCGCTGCACGTAATTAAATTTTAAAATTACGAACCCGTATCCATGTCAACATGCACCCAGTCCCAACAGTGGTATCAGAGCCGGTTAGTGTTCGACATAATCATATAATTATTTTGCGGAAAACTTTGTCATGATCTCAATTTTGGAAAATTTTCCAATTATGGAAACTTTCCAATTATGATAAATTTTAGATTTAGGAATTTCAAAGTTTGGAAATCCTCATGAAATTTCGTAAACTTTTGAAATTTCCTAGTTTCTGAAATTTTATGATAATTGTGAAAACTTCCCATTTTTGTAAACTTTCCAATTTTGGAAATTTCCTATTTTGGAAAATTTTCAATTTTGTAAATATGTAAGTTTTCTTTGTACCAGAAACTTACAATTATTCTGAAAACCTATTATGAAATCTTACAATTTTGGGCACTTTCTTTCAAAAAAGTCTAGACAAATTTATGGATTATTAATTGACAATTAAATTCGAATTGGTTTTAAATTATTAACAAAATTCTTTATTTTGGATTGAGCCTCGGGGAGCCATCCAATTTAAAGTTAGTTGTTGTAATTTAATTTCCTATTTTGAATAAAATTGTCATGTTTAATTTGGTTACGCCTCGGGGAGCGGACCAAATTAGATTTACAACAAATTCTTTTTTTGGTATCTGAGCCTCGGGGAGCCACCCAAAGAAAATATTTTGTTGTAATTAATAAATCCATAAATAAAATATGTAATTAAATCTTGGAAATTTTTAGGTGATTCTCAAACGATAATTTCCTTATTTGATTTAAGAGGTGATGCTCTTACATATTGTTGTCTCCAAAATTAATTAGGAAAATGGTTTCCTATAGAGTTTTCATAAATAAGATTTTCATGAAAATAATATGTAGTTGAATTAAGGGAATCTGTCTCTTAATTTAATAAGATTTGATTTAGAGAAATCAAAGTCTTAAACATATTATTTCTGAAATTGATTATGACAATTTAGGAAATTGTTTCCCA
Organism: Boesenbergia rotunda; assembly: GCA_024364735.1. Taxonomy (NCBI): domain Eukaryota; kingdom Viridiplantae; phylum Streptophyta; class Magnoliopsida; order Zingiberales; family Zingiberaceae; genus Boesenbergia; species Boesenbergia rotunda. Next base: position 1,327,244 of record JAGFNQ010003310.1, read on the forward strand.
AAACAATTCCTTGAATAAAGTATGAAATTAGAATTAGGAAATCCGGTTCCTAATTTAATTAATGAGACTTGATAAATTAAGTCACATACATACTTTATTAAGGAAATCGTTAGTACATGACATAATTATATGTCATGAATGTGCTTAGAAAGAAAAGGATGAGACCCAAAACCCCTTACAAAATATTAAGGCCAACACCTTCCATTAATATGGTTAGAACTGGAGTTTTGTTTCTCGTTTGGGTTGATGGACACATCCATGCCCGGCTTGAACCTCAACATGTTCAAACCATGGAATTAGTTTATGATTAATATAGTCAAAGTCAGAGGTCCTTAGTTTTGGTTGTTGGACACATCCAAGCCTGACTAAACGGTTGAATGAGCTCCAACCATATTAAAACTATTTCTTGATTAATGGGTCAGCCTTAAGCTTGGAGCATCGATTTGTTGTGCCACAGCCATGGTTGATGTAAAGAGAGGTGCAGTTGGGTGCTATGTATATTGTTGCATACTTGTTAATGAGTTAACAACCCAATGATTTATGCAAACATTCAATTAGTTGATAGCATAAAGTGATAGTTACATATATGTGATATGTAATTGGTATAATTACCTACCTTCATAGCTAAGAATAACTTGATGGCCACAACCATGGTTGTTCTTATCTATGGTTTGATATCAACCTATTTGGAGATGTTCCTATGATCTCCCGAATTGATAAAAAGGGTTATTCAATTCGAAAAATAAATAGGATTTAATTAATGTATGTTGATGCATTCTTTATCATTCTTCTCACATAAGCTCAATTTGTATTTCTAGGATAATCACTCGATCATGTCTTCTCTGAATTTGCGTTCCATTTTGGACACCAATAAGTTAACTAAGGACAAAAGGATTGAAAAAGCACCAAAAGGCACTTGCCATCATTGTGGCAAGGAGGGCCACTGGTGAAGAAACTGCAAGGTTTATCTTGAGTCCTTGAAGAAGATGGCATCTGATGCCCCATCCTCTTCAGACATATTCGTTATTGAATGTCACTCTATTTCCTCAACCATCTGGGTACTTGATACTGGGTGTAGCTCACATATATGTAATGACATACAGGGGCTAAGGAATAGAAGAAGACTCGTCAAGGGAGAAGCGAATCTGTGAGTTGGAAATGGAGCAAAGATTGCTGCTGTTGCCATCGGAACATATTTGCTAAAGCTCCCTACTGGACGTGTCTTAGAATTGGATAATTGCTATTTTGTTCCTTCATTAATAAAGAACATTGTATCTATTTCATGCTTGAATGAAAAGGGTTATCATTTAACTTTTAGTAACAATTATTGTTACATAACTTTAAATGGTGTTCTTTATGGGACCGGAACTTTGTGCAATGGTATCTACACGTTAGATTTATCCGGTGACATTTTCAATATCGAAGTTAGCAACAAACGTGCTCGAATAGATAATCGAATAGACTCCTATACGTGGCATTGTCGTCTTGGCCATGTAAGTAAGAAACACATGAACAAATTACACCGATGTGGAATTCTGGAATCATTTGAACCCGGTTCATTTGATACATGCGAATCATGCTTAAAAGGCAAGATGACCAAATTACCCTTTTCCAGAAAAGGTAATCTAGTGGGAGAATTGCATGGTCTAATACATACTGATGTATGTGGACCAATGTCAACTCTTGCACAAGGAGGCTATAGCTACTTCATTACCTTTATCAATGATCACTCACGATTCGGGTATGTGTTCTTGATGAAACACAAATCTGAAGCTTTTGTGAAATTCAAAGAGTTCAGAAATGAAGTAGAGAAACAGCTTGGCAAAAGTATTAAGATACTTCGATCCGATCTGGGTGGTGAATACATAAGTCAAGAGTTTCAAGATTATCTTAGGGACAATGGGATATTGTCTCAATGGACTCCACCATATACACCACAGCATAATGGTGTATCTAAGAGGCGTAACCGAACCTTGATGGACATGGTTAGATCTATGATGAACCATGCAACTCTTCCAAAATCCTTTTGGGGCTATGCACTTAAGACAGCTGTTTACTTGCTAAACAGAGTCCCGACCAAGGTAGTCTCTACTACTCCATATGAGATGTGGAATAGTAAGAAACCTCATTTAACTCACCTTAAAATATGGGGTTGTCCTGCTTATGTGAAGCTGACTGTATCAGACAAATTGGATGCTAAGTCTGATAAATGTCTATTTATTGGATACCCTAAGGAAACGAAGGGTTACCAATTCTATCATCCCTTGGAACAAAAGGTGTTTGTTTCAAGGCATGCTGTGTTTCTGGAAAAAGAATTTCTTTTACAAGAAAACAGTGGGAGTGGCATTGAACTTGATGAAGTTCAAGAAACTCCAATAGACATTACAGAGACACCTAGTCTAGACCCACAACCAATAACTCATAATGATGAGCTATCAGTTGAACCTAAAACAACACCACCTCTTCGTAGGTCTGATAGGACACGCAATATTCTAGAGAGATACGGATTTCTCATAAGTGAATCGAACGACGTGTTACTCATAAGCGATGACGAACCTATCAGTTATGAAGATGTTCTGAAAAGTTCAGAAAGGGACAAATGACTTGAAGCCATAAAGTCGGAAATGGATTCCATGTACGAAAATCAAGTATGGGACTTGGTTAACCCACCTGAAGGGATTAAGCCCATAGGGTGAAAGTGGGTTTTCAAGAAGAAAACCGACATGGAAGGTAATGTTGTTACCTTTAAGGCTAGATTAGTGGCAAAAGGATATCGTCAGAAACAAGGAATTGATTATGACGAAACCTATTCGCCAGTAGCTATGCTTAAATCCATTCGGATGCTCCTGGCCATAGCAGCTCATTATGATTATGAGATATGGCAAATGGATGTGAAAACAGCTTTCCTTAATGGAAACCTGCTTGTGGATGTATACATGATTCAACCTGAAGGTTTCACATCGGTTGATAAAACCAAAATATGCAAGCTTTGACGATCCATATATGGACTGAAGCAAGCATCCAGGAGCTGGAACATCCGTTTTGATGAGACAATCAAAGAGTTTAATTTCTCACAAAATCCTGACGAACCTTGTGTGTACAAGAAGGTTTGTGGGAGTGCAGTCGTATTCCTAGTATTATATGTCGATGACATATTACTTATAGGAAACGATATATCAGTCTTACAGTCGGTTAAAATTTGGTTGTCCAAAACTTTTTCCATGAAAGACCTGGGAGAAGCAACCTATATCCTTGGGATTAGAATCTATAGAGATAGATCAAAACGGTTGCTTGGTCTTTCGCAGTCTACATATATAGACCGAGTGCTAAAAAGGTTTAGCATGTCGGAATCCAAGAAAGATTACCTTCCCATCAGGCATGGGATCAACCTTTCGAAGTCTATGTGTTCGCGCACAGAAGACGAGAGGATTTGCATGAATAAGATTGCTTATGCATCCGCGATAGGATCTATCATGTATGCTATGTTATGTACTAGGCCCGATGTATCGTATGCTCTGAGCATCACAAGAAGATACCAGTCTGATCCAGGAATGGATCATTGGGCGGCTGTCAAGACAATCCTCAAGTACTTAAGAAGAACTAAGGATGTGTTCCTAATATATGGAGAAGGTGATATGGTAATACGTGGGTATACAGATGCCAGTTTCCAGATAGATAAGGATGACTCCAAATCTCAGTCTGGATACGTATTTATTTTGAATGGAGGCGCAATAAGTTCGAAGAGTTCCAAACAAGACACCGTAGCGGATTCTACCACGGAAGCGGAATATATTGCAGCTTCGGAAGCAGCAAAGGAAGCAGTCTGGATCAAGAAGTTTGTCTCAGAACTTGGTGTGGTTCCAACCATTGATGAAACAGTGTCGGTTTACTGCGACAACAATGGAGCTATTACACAAGCAAAGGAACCAAGGTCTCATCAGCGATCCAAACATGTTCTTCGCCGCTATCATCTGATCAGAGAGATTATAAGTAGGAATGATATACAAATTGAGAAAATTCCCACTGAAAGGAATGTAGCAGATCCTTTAATTAAGACCTTGCCTCAAAGCAAGTTTGAGGGTCATGTTAGAGCCTGTGGTATTGGATACCATAGCGATTGGCATTAGGCCAAGTGGGAGTTTGTTAGTATTTTGAGAGAAGTGTCCTAAGGCAATCGCCTTATGAATGTAATCATTTAGTTTAATAAATGAATATTCACTATTTGAGTATACATGTTTGTATATTTGATTGAGATCTTAAACTCATTTACTGAATGTCCGCAATACAATTCACAGCATGAGAGAATTTGTGATGAATTCACAACTAGTGATTATCTCTACATGTGCAATTGTGAAGTATTGAAATTGTCCCTAGTCGATGAATTGACAGATACGGACACTATCAATTCTGTTGAGACTAGCATGGGTTATTCTCTAATTAGCTGATTCTCACTGGCTGGTGACATTGGGATGTCCGGAGATAAACATGAATGCTAGTTAAGGGAACTAGTTCGTTGGAGTGACTAGCTGTAAAACTAGTCAATGAAGTTCTTACTACAGCTTAAGTGCGATGTTCCTTTGACTTGCGGTGTTCAAGTCATCTTGGTCATGAAGACTTATACTTTGACATCTTAAGCAAGCATCTCCAAGGAGGTGTGGACCCAGGATGATTGGGTATAAGCCGAAGTGCCCGAAGATGTTTGAACAACCTACAAAGGATTCACCATTCCTTGCGAGGAGATGTATACCCAAGGCCTATCGTCGGATTGTTACTCGAAGCCTCTGGCCAGAGCATCACATGTTCCTAGTATGAATATCTCAGATACATGAGAGTAATTAGAATCCATTGGACGAGAAAGACATTGCTTGGGCTAGGTGTGACGTAGTCAGCCTAGTGGGGACTGACACACATAGACCGTGTCCTGAACCAAGTGGGTATAAGATGGTGAAGGGAATGGGGCACGACTCATTATAGCTGCTGAAGGGTTTCAGAATTATTTCTGAGGTCAACCGTTGATCTTTCGATTAATTGGGGATCATGATGTACTACTAGGTGCCACTCATGATCGTTCTATAATTGGTTAATTATAGACGACCAACATAAATCGAAAGCCTATTTAGTCACACGTACTACGAGTGATTCGAGGGATTTAAAACGAGTTGAAAATTGGATTTTCCGATCAAGAGAGATAAGTCGAATCTGAATTTTTCAGAGACGCATCGGAAACATAAAATGGCTAAGTCTTTTGAAGACTTATTGGACGAATTAAATGAGTTTAATTTGTATGGATTTGGCTTGGGTTTGGCCGGCCAAAGAGGGTCCCCACCCTCTTTGTTTGGTCGGCCACAATAAAAGGGGAGAACCAAATTGTTTGGTTCAATTTATAAAATAAACCGCACGTGGTTTGTTTTATAAAATTATGGATAAAGAAATTTATATAAACGGATTTATTTTTCATGGAAATTAAAATGAACCATGGATTGGTTTATTTTATTTTATAAAATCAATAATAGATTGATTTACCATGATAAAGAAATTTATATAAAGAAATTTATATAAACGGATTTATTTTTCATGGAAATTAAAATGAACCATGGATTGGTTTATTTTATTTTATAAAATCAATAATAGATTGATTTACCATGATAAAGAAATTTATTTGAAGAAATTTATATAAAGAAATTTATATAAAGAAGTTTATATAAAGAAATTTCTTTCCATAAGAAATGGGAGACATGGTTGTTTTTATTGTAAATTAAATTATGATAAAAACTTGGCATAATGGAATAATTCATAAAAAAATTTATAAGATAAATTTCTTATGAAAAATTTATTCCATTAAGAGGAGACTTGGCGATTAAGAGGCTACTATGTAAAGGTACCAAGGCAAGGATTCGAAATCAATCCAAGAGATCAAGGATTCTTGCCTAGCCTCTCTCCCTCTCCTTCTCTCCCTCTCCCTCTTCTAGTGCCGCCGGCCCTAGAGCCCTTCCCCTTTTCCGTGAGCTTCCACCACCAAGAAGAAGCCGAAGAAGAAGAAGAATCGGGCGCGACTCCTTCCTTCCTCCCGGAATCTTGATTCTGTTCTTCGTTTGGTGGTTTGTTTTTCATCTCTCTCTTGGTATTATTATCGTGCCTTTGGAGAATCTAGTAGTTCTTGTCGGCACGAAACTCGTGGCTTTGCGAAGTCATCCCGAAGAAAACTTGGCGTGGACGCGAATAGAGGCGGAGCTTCCAAGGGACGCTACGGTTGGATCTCGTCCCTTTCTACGAGTTACGCGAGGTATTAAGTAAATTAGTTTACTTTCTGCAAAATTTTAAATGTATGATCATGTCTCCACAACATAAGGTTGCATGCTAGATACGTGGTTAAAATAATTTAAGAAATTATTTATACTAAACTTTCCGCTGCACGTAATTAAATTTTAAAATTACGAACCCGTATCCATGTCAACATGCACCCGGTCCCAACATTGGGTGCAATGAAAAGGGGCACTACAAGGATAAGTGCCCACTAGGTAAGAAAAAGGAGGTACACCCTATACCCGTTGTAGATTCATGTAAAGCTAATGTGGGTTGTAGAATTGGTGAAGCTCAAGCTAAAAGGAAGAAGATTCGATGCTTCATATGTGGAGAACTAGGGCATTATCACACTAAATGCCCTAGAAAAGGTGAGCTCAAGAAGTTGGAAAATCTAAGAAGATGGGAAAAAGAAGAAAGAAGGAAGAGAAGAAGCTCACAACAAGGAAGGACTACAAGGGTAAGGGAGGTACCCTCTAACCCTAGTTTAAAAAGAAATTCGATTTCAAGTTCTTCTTTACATTTCAAGAATCATGTTAATTACCCACCCATGCATGCTAGAACTCATGAGAATTGTTTATTTGTGCATAGTCATGGATTTAAGTACAATGATAGGACTAAGGGTAACAAGGTAGATCATAACCCTAAGAAAAACATGCATCGTGATAGACCTAAGACTTGGATACATAAGGATCAAGGCATTGACCTCAAGAAGGGGAGACAAATGCCTAAGAAAATGGATAGGTCTAGGAATGTCCAAAGTGGACATATGGAATCCAAGGATAGAGGGCTAAAAAGGGAAAATCAAGCCTTAAGGGCAAGGCTTGATACTTTAGAGAAGATCTTAGAAAGATTCAAGATTGGATCTAAAGGTCTAGACATGGTGTTGGGTAGCATCAAACCCAACTATGATAGGTCGGGTTTGGGCTATCAATCCAAGACCTCCAAGGGCAATGGAAAGAAGTATGTTGGGAAAGCATACAATCTTAGTAAGGAGGGAAAGTCTAAGGATGGCAAGGGGATGCCATCCAAGGGTAAAAAGAGTGACCTAACCAAGGACAAGGTGTCCAAGGTTAAAAAGGTAAATTTTGTAGGCCAAGAGTCACCGGTGGCACACCGATGTGGCCTAGTATGGATGGAGTCACCTAGGGATGTGGTTAAAGCTAAGAGCTCAAGGGGGAGCTCTAGGAGCCTTTGGAGTCCATGGTAAATGGATCTCAAATGTTTCTCCCTTAGGAAATTAGATGAAATGTGCCAAAAAGGGTTGGAAGACTTAGGTAAGTCTTAATCCAGATTTTGGCACATTAAAAGGAGAATTTAGGAGGAAAAAGATGAAAAAGGAGAGTTAATTGATAAAATTGAGGTTTAATGGTGGAACACCATATAATTCAATGATATAAATGAGTTGTGATCAAGGAGAAGAGGATGCATTGAAGAGAAGTGAGAATTAGCACTTTTAGGATGAGCTCATTTGATATTATTTAGAAGAAGTAGGATTTCGTGCCAATCTTGGGATTTAGAGTACATTTATTTGGAAACATATTTTTCCCAAGTAGATATTGGCTTTGCAAATCTCCCCACGAAATTTCATAATTTTTGGAGATTTGTAGAATTATCTACGCATTACTGAAATTGGGCTGAAAAACCTGAAAATCAGGTATCAGTCGACTTCCCTGGGGGCAGTCAACTGGTCTCAGCTCAGAAACATTCTGTGAGGTTTGGGAGTCGACTGCCCCGGGGGCAGTCGACTGGTACGTAGGCTGAAATGGAAATAGGTATATTGGACTATCGGAAAATTGCAAATTTGGATTATAGGATAAGGCCTTGGATTAAAAGTCTTCTTATTCCTTGAATAAAGTGTTATTCCATGATTCAATATCTTGAAATTCAAGGAAGAGTGGTAAGTGGGTAATTACCTAGGATTAAGAGATAAGAAGAAGGAGAGCTTTATCACATTAATAGTACCTATTGAAAGGGAGAATTGAGGACAATTCCATGTGTAAATTGATATTGATTAGAGTTGGCACACACATGGAATTAGAGATATATTTGAATATGTAAGTTGATACAAAATCTCAATCTCTTGAAATAATTGAAAGATGTGTACCAAAAGTCAAACACACTTGATATTTTCATGATATCATATTTTTCTAGGATAGGGTATATCCAAGCAAGTGTGTTTGCAAACTTTAGAATATTTTAGGTTTTGTAGAGTTCTAATTGGCACTAGAAGAAAGGTTGCTTGGGAGCAAGCCTTAATGGTGTCCAAAAGGGGAAGAACTCGGATGTTGGGTTGGGGATAAATCAACATAGTGTTTAGGAGGTTAAGTTGGGCAGAACTTAGCCTGGGAAAAATGAAAATTGGGAGAAGGCATGGGTTAAGGGGAAGGTTACCCTTTGGTTGCTTTAATTTTCATAAACAAATTTTTAGATTTTGTGTCAAACGTGGGAATGGTGATAGATACATGGGTATATGTATTTTTCCTAAGTAGGTATAGGTTCCACAAAGTTGTCCACGAAGCTTGGAAATTTTTGAAAATTTGTGAAATATCTGGCGCGTTTTTGAAATTCGGCCAGAAAATCAGATTTTAGGCGTATCAGTCGACTGCCACTGTTGCCAATCGACTGCCAGAGGCTGATTCGGGTATCAGCAGTTGGTTAGGGTCCAAATGGCAAGGAACAAGTGTATGGGGGTCTAGTACACTGTGTTTAGGGTCATTTGGGATTTAAACAACCAATAATTGGGTAATTATTGGGGTCTTTTTGATGTATGACAAAGGGGGAGAAATATTGGGTTTAAGTAGGAAACCAATACCTTTGCTGGAAACCCTAGGTTTAGGGGGAGCTGAGTTTAAGGGGGAGCATGGTTGCTCTCTTCTTGGCGTAAGGGGAACCTTGGAGAGGTTCTTAAAAAGCCTTTGTAAGTCCAGTGTAAGGGGGATCTTGGGAGAAGCTTTAAAAAGCCCAGTTTATTAGAAAATCCTAGCCTGGAGGGTTAGGTGGTGAAAATCCTAGCTTGGAGAGCTAGGTGTAAAATTCCTAACTTGGAGGGTTAGGTGTGGGATGCCATGGGATAGGATCCGATTATGCATTCATGTAGCATGGTTTTTGCTATTTACTACTATCTTGCTTTCCCTAACTTAAACGGATTGCCAAACATCAAAAAGGGGGAGATTGTTGGAGCAATCGGCCCTAGGATGGTCCGGAGTGACCATGGGTTTTGATGTTTGGGCAAAGGGTTTAAGTTAGGTTTACCCTGTGTATTTGATATGTGTATGTTGAGTGTGCAGGATTGTACAGGTACACATATGGACTTGACTGGACGGCCTCAGTACGGTGAAGGATGGCATGGAGGCAAGCTGGAGGCTTGTGTGCGCATTCGAGGGACCTTGGTGAGCAGGGACGATGAGCTGATGGGCGCAGACTTCGAGGCATATGTGAAGGATGACATGGAGGCAAGTTGGAGGCTTGCGTGCATCCGAGGGACGGGAGCCGAAGATGAAGAGGGCGCGAAGGCAACAGTCGAGGCTGCGGATGAGGAGTCAGTCGAGTCGTGAGGGTACGAGTGCAGTGTGGTTGTACTCGGGAAATCCTAGGGTTTGAGTGCGGAGTGGAATGTACTCAGGAAGGGTAACCTTAGGTGGGTGAGTAGACCAGTCGACTGGCCTGGAGGCAGTCGACTGATGGAACTCACAGAAAGGTCTCAGCCTTGGGACCAGTCGACTGCCCTGGGGGCAGTCGACTGGTAGCGGCTGGTGAGTTAGCTAAAATTCGAACGTTGGGGGTTGCAACGGTCGGATTTAGCTGGCACCAGTCGACTGCCCTGGGGGCAGTCGACTGGTAGCGAGAAATCAGCCCCGAGTCCTATTTAAAGAGGACTTCGTGGTGGCTGAGTTTCTTGACGAATCTTGCTTGGCTAAGGCATGGTAGTAGTCTTTTGTGCTCAGGAAAGTGTTTGGTGATTGTGGAGAGGTTTCTCCACCCACAAGGAGCAACACGTTCTAGCCGGAGGTTCTCCGGGGGTTAATCCACTGACAGATTGTTGGATTAGTCACCCGACTGGGGGGTGGATACCAACTAAAATCACTGTGTTAGCATTGGTTAGTGATTTTATTATTGTTTTACTATTATTTCCACTGTGCAAACTAACCATGTAGGAACAAGAATTCGGCGAATCGCTATTCACCCCCCCTCTAGCGGACACATACGATCCCAACACTGTTCACCTATAAAAGGAGCACCGTTTTGCGCGTGAGCGGTACGGTTCCGTACAGTGTCGAAGTGCTGCTCGTCTGAAGAGTGCTTCATACTTCCTCTCTCATATTTCTGCATTCTGTAAAGAGGAAGATCTCGACTGTAAAGGTTTCTCCACCTGAAGGAGGTTTTCATAGTGAAAGTGGTGCTCGCGGCGTGGATCCTTGGATTAGTCACCCATCTAGGTGGATACCAAGTAACTTCTTTTTGTTAGCATTGTTAATCGTTTCATTTGCATTTTATTTCCACTGTGCTAACAAAATTGTAGAGATCAAAATCGATAAAGTGCTATTCACCCCCCCTCTAGCACGCCTAGACGATCCATCACTTGGGTACTGCCCCAGCTGAGCGGTCAGGTGATGATGGTAATACACATAGAGCAGCAGGCCGAGTTGGAGCTCGGGACAGATTGGAGAACGCCACTCATCGCCTACCTGATGAGCGGAACCTTGCCAACTGACCGGGATGCAGCCCGACTCTTGAGAAAGCGGGCCGCCCATTACTCGTTAGTCGGGGATACACTGTACAAGAGAGCCTTCGCCCGACCTCTGCTCAAATGCTTGGGTGAAGAAGATGCTGACTATGTGCTGAGAGAGATACACATGGGGGTCTACGGGAGTCATGCTGGAGCCCGAGCAGTGGCCCGAAAAGCACTGCTCGTCGAGTATTATTGGTCGACCTTGTAGAAGGATGTTGATTGACTGGTCTCCACTTGCCTATCGTATCAGAAGCATCACAACCTCCCCCATCGGCCGGTGGAAATGATGAAGGCATCAGTGGTCTCTTGCCCGTTCGACCAGTGGGGCATGGACATAGTGGTGCCTTTCCTGACCGCCGTCGCCCAGAAAAAGTTCTTGCTGGTAGCCGTTGACTACTTCTCCAAGTGGATAGAAGCTGAAGCCTTAGCATGTACCACGAAGCAGGCCGTGATCAAGTTTTGTGGCAGAACATCATGTGCCTATATGGAATCCCACACAAGCTGGTCTCGGATAATGGGAGGCAATTCCAAGGTCGGATGATACAGGAGTGGTGCTCTGCCTATGGCATTCAGCAAGCCTTTATGTTTGTGGCATACCCGCAGAGCAATGGCCAAGCATAAGTGGCTAATCGGGAGATCCTGAGGGGCTTGAAGACTTAGTTAGACCACACAGGAGCCACCTGGGTCGACGAGTTACTGAGTGTCATGTGGGCTCAACGAACCACCCCGAGAGAAATTACAAGTCATACACCTTTCCACCTGGTCTACGGAAGCGAGACTGTAGTGCCTGTGGAGGTCGGTTGTGAGTCCGACTAATGGAAGGCCTACGATGAGGATAACTCGAAGAGAAGACGTTTGGAACTAGACCTGGTCGAGGAAATCCGAGAAAAGATGACTGCTCGGATGTTTTCTTACCGCCAAAGAATAAAGCAGAGACATAATCAGAAGGTCCTACCTAGGGCGTTCTAGGTCGGCGACCTCGTCTGGAAAAGAATCAAGCCGGTTGGCGATGCCAACAAGCTAGAACCTCAATGGAGAGGACCCTTCAAGGTCATCCAGAAACTATCCTCCGGAGCATATTACCTAGAGAATGATCAAGGTAGGAGGCTGGATCGGCCCTAGAGTGTGATCCACCTTAACCCTATCGAGAGGAAGAGTGAGAGCATGTAAGACAAATGTACTGCATAACTATAATGGTAGTGGAAGAACGGGGTTCTCGGTTAACTTGCAGGCGCTCTAGACTCTCGCCTTCGTGCGAGTTATAAGCGGACATGTCCCCGCGCACCCCTCGGCTCGGCTCCCAGTCTGGACGCGTGGCGACCCATGCTCCCTGGGTTCTACCCGATCGAGTGTCCAGACTCTTGCCTTCGTACGAGTTATAAGCGGGCATGCCCCCTCACATCTCTCGGCTCGATTCCCCGTCCGGACGCGCTGGACGCGTGGTGACCCACGCTCCCTGGGTTCTACCTGACCGAGTGTCCAGACTCTCGCCCCTGAGCGAGTTATAAGCAGGCATGCCCCCGCGCATCCCTCGGCTTGGCCCCCGGTCCGGACGCGGGGCAATCTGTGTTCCCCGGGATTAAGCCGACCTAATGGCAAAGCCCTGAACCTCTTGAGCCAGCAACCTTATATTTTGCCTAGTTCCCTTAGCCAGATTATTTTCTAATTTCCCCGGGTCGCCAACACTTAGAAACAATCGCTCTCGAGGGCATAACTTAGACGCTCATGAAGCCGATTTAATCATTATCTCACCCGAGTCGCCCTCAGTAACACCTGTCCGAGCCACCAACACTTAGAAGCAGAAACAATTACATCTGAAGGAGCATAAAAAAAGAAGGCTTCAGTTAAAAGAAATTGCATTACAAAAGTTGAGGCAAGCCTCTACAAGATAACAGGAAATGAGAAACAAAAACCTGACCCTCACTGGAAGGGTTGGAGGGCCTCCTCGGGCATATTTTGGGTCATACTCGAAAGCTTGACCACCGTGAGGGGTAGGTCGGGAGCAATATGCCCGCCCTGCTTGAGTTGCTCGAACATGATGAGCATTTGATGCTTCAACATGACTCAGAGCCGCTCGGACAGTTGTCAGTTAAACTCCAGAGAGTTGATATACTCAACTCTCCGGACGTCCCACCAATACGCCTCCCCCTCCTTGTGTGCGCGCAGCTCTTTGAGCTCCGCTTGGGCCGCATCCCACTCCACCTTCTCTGCCTTAAGACGTCCGAGCTCTTCCGCTTGGTGGTTCAACTCTTGATTTCGGGAAGCTAGCTCGGTCGTCATCTCCTCCGCCTTCTTAGCCTAGGTCGCCACCTCCTCCTCCTTGGCTTGAAACTGGGGTTTGAGAGACTCGGAGGCTCTGGACTACTCGAGGAGCTCGGCTTGGGCCTTAGTCAGTTCGCCCCAAGTCCTTGTCTGGGAGGCCCAGGCCTTACGCTCAACATACTCAAGATTGGAAATCTGGATGTTTGACTGAGGGACGGCCGAGTCCGCCATTTCGACTTGGACTCGGGCAAGCTCCAGTTGTTCTTCAGAATGCGCCAAGCAGTCCTGCAAAGCGATGATCTCCGCTCACAGGTCGTTCAGGGTGGATTCATTGGAAACGAGTTGGGTGTGCTTGAGTCGTGTCTCCAGGAATTCCAGCCATCGCTCAGCTCGCGCCCGGGCCGCGGAATGGGTCAGAAGTGACATAGACAAGCTATGACACGACCCCTAAAACTGCAAAAAAGGGAAGGGTCATAGAGATCCTAAAGCTAAGTTAGTAGTGTAGGGTATGGCTTGGCGGTTTCCAAGACAACCACGTGGTCGTATCTGAGAGACCTCTCTATGTCTACAGATTAAAAAATTTAATCAGAATAGAGACCCGACCCTCTAACGACCGACTCGTCGTCGTGTTAATTAATCCAAGTTACAACTTAGCCGAAACCGAGGTTAAAACCTTGTAACTTTCCGGATTAATTAACCACGGAAAAGACGATGATTTGGATCGCCGATTTTTGTGTTTATCTTCGGGATCCAGTTAATAAATTATTTTCTTTGATAACGAATCAACATAATTAACTAACATGCATAAAATGACGAAGCAAAGTAATATGGCATAATTAAAACATAACAAAATAAAACTGGAGCTCGGGAGAATTATACCTCGCTGTTTACCTCGCAGTCTTCTACCTTATGACCCACCCCTCCTGGACGTCGTGTGGGCGACGATCTACCAAGATGCGGAGTCACCAAGGCTCTAACTCCTCCACCCTAGCTTGGCCGAAACCCTAGGGGAGAGGTGTTTCTTCCACCTCTAACACTCTTGCGCCAAACCCTAGAATCTAGGATTCTGGCCCACCTCCTCCTCTCTATCTTGCACCGGCTGTTCCTTCTCCCAGCTTCGAGCTTGCGCACGCCAAGGGAGATGAAGACCACAAGATGAGGAAGATGATACCGAAGAGGAAGACCAAGCACAAGCTCTCTTATTCTTCCACCAAAACCCGCCGCCCACCTTTCTTTTTCCTCCACCTGCCAGCGCCTTCAAGGACCAATCCTTGCTGCCGACCACCCTCCTGCTTCCTTGGTTGAGCTCGCACAAGAGAAGGAGAAGAACGGATGAGAATAAGAAGGAGTAGAACCCTCCTTCCTCTTCTACCCATAGCCTTCTTCTTACTCTCTTCCCGGCACCGCCCAACCTAAACCGACCACCTCTTCTTCCTTTTCTTTGCTGCTACGAATCACAAAAGATGAAGCTTTGGCTCACCTTATCCTTGCGATTGTTGGCCAAGAAGTGGGGAAGAAGATGAAGCAAGAAGGAGGAGAAAACTTTTCAATCCTTGCTACCGCCAGTGACCTAGGAGAGAGGAGGGGAGGAAAAAAGGTGAGAGGGTTTTTAAATTATGTGTTGGATGATTAATTGCAATTAATTCCAAAATTGTTAGCCTTGTATCATGACTCCTATGGGGTATTTATAGGGCTGAGATAGGGACCATGAGGAGGAGTTGGTTCTTGGCCTGCTAATGGATCCAAACCCGATCCATTAATAGTGATCCATTCCACTAAAGGATCCCATTGTACTTCCTCACCAACCCCCATATTTTCATATGAGCTCCATATATTATGAGTCGTCCATCTCCCCATGTTTAAGATATCGCATGCTCGATAATTAATTTAATTTAGTGATAATTAAATTAATTATCATCTTTATCCTTGATTAGTACCACTCAACCTTTTCGACATGTCGGATCATAGTCCACTTGCAAGATTTGACATGACGACCTTTTTGAGCTCACCAAGGGGGCATCATCATCCCAACTCACCAGAACACGGATTCCGTCAATAATCAATAGCACATCATATTATTAATATTATCTCCCAACTTACCGGGCCTATCGATCTAACGGAATAGATCTCACCCTTTAGTAAATCAAAGATATAATAATTAATAATAGATGTCCGTCATTATTTCAGGATTAAGAGATCGTACTTCATAATATTATCGAGGTCTAATCCAATTTACCAAGTCAGTATAAAAATTGGATGACCTCTCTTTTGGTCCTACTCAATGTACACAAAGTACACTAGTGCAATTCTATGGTTAAGATAAACCACACCTAATTACACTATAACCATTCCGATGGTTTGTCCAACTCCATCTCGGTTGTGAGCCTCTTTCTTATACTTCGACAGAGAACCTGATAACATGATCTTTTGTGCAACACCACGCACCATGTTATCTTCAGTGCCAAGTATTAGTCAGTTTTATGAACATACTAATATAAACATGCATTGTGTGATTTCCTGATTCTCATTAAAATGTAGATGTATCATAACAAAAAGCAAAGCTTTCAGTATACATCCTAACAAGTAGCGAGCATAGAGAAGAGTCGATTCAAGATATACCTGAGTGGATTTGAGGAAGAAGGAATCGACCTTGTTATTAGACCCGCGGTAGTAGGACCCCTCGAGCCCTTGTGGATAAGGGTCGGCTACCAACCCGTACAATTGCAACTCCTGGCACCGGTCAGGTAGCTCTCCCGCTGGTACTCCCAGTCGGCAATCGGACAAAGTTGGCACCAGGAGGTGCATGGGCGGCCAGTTGATCTGACCTTCGGCCGGTGGCGACCCCGACCCCTCTGGTAGCGGGAGGTCGAGCGTACTGGAAGAGACGGCAGGGCAGGAGCCTCCCTAAGGGCTCCCGAGCTGGCTGTCACTCTCTTCTTTTTCTTCTCAGGGTGTGTTCTGGAAGAGGGCTTGGCCGAGGCCCCGACCGGGGAAGGAGCTCGTCAACGCCTTAGAGCGAGAGGCTGCTCATCAGCTTCCAGCAGCTCCGTGTCAGGAGCAGTGGCTGCCATGGTCTCCTCAGGGGCGGCAGGAGCAGAGTTCATGGGAGTAGCCCCGGGCGGCGCATCCTTGATGTTCCCCAAATATAGATGTTGTCACGAATGTGGGTCTCAAATTTAGATATTTATAGAAACTGAAAACCCTAGCTCTCAAAAGTAGAATGAGTAGTATAGGGGTCACAGGTCGTATTTTCCTAGGGCTAGTTGAATGAATGTTCAATTTAAGCTCGCATTTGTGAGTCGTTAAATGTTTTGGGTTTTCAAATAAGAACTGGGATTTTGTTTTGCACTTAAGGATGAAAATAAGTGGAAAAGAAATAGACTTAACTAACAAGGTTAACTAGGAAATTGCAATTAAGGAACTTCACCAACTAAGAGAGTTGAACAAACAATTGGAAATTGCAAGATTGAAATATGAACTGATATCAATTGCAAAAATGAGACTAAAATTGTATCTAAATTCGGAAGGAAGAATTGGAGCAAGCTGTAAACTAAACAAATTTGTTGCGGAAGAAAACTCCTGATCGGTCGGCAGCCCGATCAGATGTAAGCCTGATCGGTCGGATGACCGATCAGGTGGGTCTGGATCGGACAAGGACCGATCTGTGTTGGAACCGCGAGCTGATACAAAAGTTAAACTATGCAGAACTGAAATCAGAAACGAATTTACAAATTACAAACACCAGTTCGAGTTCTTCACCGAGATTTCTCCTTGCTGTCACCCAAGGATCGAGCTCGGAACCCCCTCGCTCGCGAACCAATCGAAATTCAGCTGCGAAATCCAAATCACGACACTGGAAGTATGGGCTGCACTTCTTCCAATCCCTCTTCCTCAATGGTGTGATGGCAAGTGATAGCTCAAAGAGCTGCGATCCAATTCAGAGAACCCCTCTGACTTGGCTCGGTTGATCGAAAACTGGAATCGAGTGATGATTGGTTGGATGAAGCTTGTTCTGGCGAAACCCTCGCTGGAGCTCTCAGCAACAATTGGACGGTGATTCTTCCTCGGAGCTGAGCGCGATGATTCGAAACTGGAGAAGTTCTCAACTGGAGTGCGCGCCTCCAATCAAAATTGAAGAACGAACGAAGAACAACAGAACTGGAAGCGCGATCTGGCGACCACGCGAGCAGCAGAGGGAATTTCTGTTTTAACTGGGAATTTCAAATTTCAACGGCTGAGATTTTTCCGCTCTGATCCAACGGTCAGATCAAGTCAGATCGAACCCAAACTTCTCAGATCTTGATCAAGGGCTGTGATCTACTTGTCCTTAATTCGGATCACTCAGATCTGAAGTGGATGACTCAAATCTAACCGTCATCTTAAATGAACGGCCCAAATTGATTCAGCTCTTGATCCCTTTGATCTAGGCTTATTCTGAGCTCAAATCTTACTCCACTCTTGATCTAGGTCCATGACTCATTGAAACCTACAAAATGAGATTCAATATTAGTGCCAAAATATTTCAAATATAGGAAGAATTGTATCCAAGGACAAAATAAAAGGATTTCATGGAACCTAATATAAATACAACTAAAGCATATGACAAAGGATCAAAAACATGGATTTAAAAGCCGAATTTAATCAACAAAATGGAAGTTATTAGTCCTCCCTTTGCTTCAGCTGAGAACGACCCGAGTCTCTAAATCGACATCGTCGAGACCCAAGCCTTCTTCCAAGGTTGCTGCAAGCATCATCGTGGCTGTGAAAATAATACGATCTTAGGTAGAGCTAAAATATTTGAGGGAAATATAGAAGTACTCACCGAATGAAGTGAACCTTGTAGTCGGCACCGGGCTGAGGCCGAAGGTACAGAGGATCTCCTCCCTTAGCAAGTTGACCCCGTGGAAATGCCTACCGCCGAGCTTCGAGAGAGCGGACTGGTAAGCTGGGGAGGTCCGATAATTTTTGGATAAGAGAGGAGGAGGAAGATCCTCAACCCAAGCAGTAGACCAGCTCGGGGCCGGGGTGGTATTAATGAAGAAGCAGCGCTCCTTCCAACCATTGTTAGAGGATGGAAGTCTCACTAGGAAGGAAGTTTTGGCTCGGGCTTGGAAGAAAAAATCAATCGGCTCTTATTTTTTCGGGTAGAAGAAATAATGAAAGATTTCAGGTCGGAGAGTTATTTGGTACAGGGTGAATATGATAACCGAGCTGCACATCAGACATATGACGTTCGGGGGTAGTTGAGATAAAGGTATTCGGAAATATCTACAAAGGGATGAAATAAAGGGATGGATAGGAAAGCGAAGCCCGACTTGTAGATGGTCTCGGGACAAGGTGATGACGCCAGGAGGAGCGGTGTCGGGTCGGCAGACGGAGTCAGTAGTCAGAAGGGATTTGGTAGTCCGACTGGAGCTGGTCAAGGTCATGGAAATGAAGGTCGGTAACCATGGTGGAGTACCATGGCTCAGGGTGGTAAGAAGAGGACTCCATGGAAAAGTAGAAGGATAAAGAGACTAACCGAAGAACGAGATGTCGCTTGAGAAGAAGATCGGAAGGGTGAAATCGCCGGAACCCTAGTAGAGCGCGCGGCAGCAGCAGGACGGCTTCGAAGCTAAAGACTGTGGTAAAACCGCTGAGGGAAAAGGTCTGTTTATAGGGTCAGGCGGACGAGGACACCCGTCTGATGATGATCCGGGGAAAAGGTGGGATCGGACTTGGACCGTTGGATCAAGTTCGCGGGAATTCCCGAGACCAGGGGGCACAAGTGTGCAGCGCCCACTTGCGGAGTCAGGCGGTAGACTCCTCGTTGCTCGGGGAGCCATTAGCTGGTTGACACGTGACTTTACGGTTAATGCGATAGTTAATGAAATGGATGCGAGTCGACCTGGGTCAGGTCAGGGATAGGATAGAAAAGACGAAACAAGGGGACAAGGGCCCGCCGATTGGACCATCTGTTTGGGTTCAACTATGAAGGTTGGCGGGAGAAATTAAGCTTCTCGGATGCGCCAGACTCATTTCGCAAATAACGGTCCAGTCAGTCGGACTTGGTGCATCTTTCGACTAGACTCGAAGGGGATGCTTATAATCCTGGTCAAGCTTGCGTGTAGCTCGGCCGGCCAGCCTGGCGCCCCGTCAGAGGGGGTTAGGACCGAGGGTCCCATGGGTCTGGCAAACTGAGTGCTCAGATGGTCGGCTAGACCCATTTCCTTCGAGGGAGGTAGGAGGCCGACCCTGGCTAGAGGACGGTTACTGAGCCAACGGATGTTGGAACCCCGGAGTTCCCAAGTGGCGAATGCCCGGATCAGGGGATTCCCGAGCCAGAAGGGTGCCGAGTCTTCGACCACCCCACTTCAGACCCAGTCGGGGTATTCAAGTCCAAACATCCCCTGACTCAGAAAGCACGGTTATCCTATGTGATAGTGACCATAGGGCCTGAGTTCACTCCAAGCCGCCGGGCGGCACTCCTGTTCAAGGTTTTGTCGCGATCCGTAGGAACACTCACTCCCTGACACAACACTAGCAGAAGAGGTACGGGGTCGGCACAGACCTAATACCATTCAGCCCCGAATCGCGAGTATCCCGCTGACGCCATTAACGCCATGATCGTCCTGCCATACCCTGGCACCCCATACCACGACCACCTACGCTTGTGTTAGGCCGAGCGGTGCATGACGGTGCTCGCCCACGAGCTGACAGCGCCCCTTTGCCTTATTCCAGTATGCGACACCTTACCCTGCCACCACTGGCTAGGCCTTGCCACCCTGTTCCCGCATACGACAAAAGGTGGCAGACCGGCAGAAGCTGTCAGCTCCCTTGGCTATATAAGCCCCTCCGCTCCCCTTCACACTACGAGCAATAGTGTTTCTTTCACTGTTCCATTGCTTTCTCATTCTTCCACCGTCGGGGACTGACTTGACCGTCGGAGGACCTTGCCGGAGACTTTTCTTGGCGGGTTGCTGACGGTCATTTTTTTATAGATCAGAGTCGGCTTCAACAATTGGCGACCTTTGGAAGACCACATTGTTTTTGGGAGTTCACCTAACTCCGCGACATGATCACTGAAATATTTTATTAGTTCGCACGCATTTGAAGTTGCTACATTTATTAGTTTGCACGCATTTAAGGTTATATTAATTTTTTTCTTATAAATGAAAATATTTCTGACGATCAATCTTCGACGCTGCAATGCTTTAAATTATATAGGCAGAAAATGGATAAATCGAATAACGGGAAAAGAAATTTAGTAGGCAAACAGTAGTTCTGGAAGACTAATTACGATGAGTTTAATTCAAAGGGAATTTATGAAGGAAGAAACATAGAGGCAAGGAACTGAAAAAAATTATTTAAGGAAAAGCAGATTCGAAGTAAATTAGATTTTTTTATATTGGATTTTTTTATTATTACATGTTAAAGATATATTTATTCTTCATGATCTCAAAAATTTTTGATATAAAAAATTTTTATTCTGAAAAAATTTAATCATGAACAAAATTTTTTAGTAAGAAAAAATAAACTTCTCATTAACGATATGAGAAATTTCTATTCTAGGGAAATTTAATCACGAAAAAAATCTTTTAGTAAGGAAAGATCTTCTCATTAAGAAATGAGTAATGATAGGGAGAGTAAATTTGGGAGAGTAAATTTGGGAGAGTGAATGAGAGAATGAATGACGTGGCAGTTATTGTATACACGTTCGATCGCCGATCGGACACCACCGTCGCTCTCTGATTACCGTCCCGAATCAAACTATGTCCTAAGAAGATCGGTGAACTCATCGGGAATCACCGTAATTATGATCTCATCGCATTCACCGTCAATCCGGCGAGATCTCAATTACCGGCGACCCTGTCGGGTTCACCATCCCCCAAGACATAGTTTGATTCGAGACGGCAATCAGAGGTCATCGGTGGTGTCCGATCGACGATCGAACATGTACACATTAGCTACACATCATTCACTCTCCCATTCACTCTCCCAAATTCACTCTCTCAATCATTACTCTTAAGAAATATAGTAATTTTGTTTCTTCTTTTTCTATATTTAATTTCCTTTCAAGTATTGTACAGTCATATTCCGATATTGAATGAAGAAATTTATGAGAAAAACATTTTCATTCACCTTTACTTCGCTTTCTTTAACTTGGTATCAGAGAATAAGGAGAACTCCAACGATCCTATGGCCAAAATTCCTTCAACACCTACCATAAAGTCGTTCGCTACCCTAATATCATCAAAGCTAAACCAAAGTAACTATACCCTCAGAAAATCTCAGGTACTACCTATGCTTAAAGGTTGTTGCCTTATCCAATTTATTTCTGGCATGTCTGCAATTCCAGCTGAGACGATAGTGACTCAGAACGAAGCCGGTGTAGAAGAGATCAAGGCAAACCCCCGAATATGCAATTTGGGAGCAACAAGACCAACGTCTCCTCAGTTGGTTTCTATCAACACTGTCGGAGGAAGTCTTGGTTCAAGTCATTGGCCCCTCTTGCATTACCTCAAGACGCTTGTGGGCATCATTGGAGAAAATGGTGGCCTCACAATCTGGTGCACGTCTCATGCAACTTCAACTCCAGCGACAGACGATGAAGAAAAATGGACTATCCATGACCAAATATTTACAGAAGGGTGAAATCTATCTCGGATGATCTCACAGGTGCTGGATATCGAGTTCCAGAGACTGATCTAGTGCTCTATATTCATGGGGGACTCAGACTCGAGTATGAATTGATGGTGATCGAAGGTCGGCGAGAGGGGGGGGGGTGAATTGCCCCTGAAAATAAAAAACTCTATCTTTTGTTTCGTCATAAACAAAGATGTTTGTCAATTAACATAAATAATAAATAACATTAAAAATATAGCAAACTTAAAAAAAAGAGACAGTCGGAATATTACTTGGTTTGCAATCAGGGAGGTTGCTAATCTAAGACAGAATATAGCTCATATCTCCTGAATAAACTCCTTCAGGTAGAGAAGCCTCATACACAAGAATAAACTCAGAATAAGAAATGAAAACTATACAGAACTTGTCTGCTAATGCTTGAGATAAATAAGTGAATTAAAATTGAGCTCTAGAGGTCTATTTATAACTCCGGATAAACTTATCTGTTTGCTGACATGGCAGTATTGGGGCGCTTAAGTGCTCCATGGCACCTGACACGTGGCCTGAGAGTTATCCTAGTGCAACGATCGCAAACAGCTAGCTTTGTTGATAAAATAGTCTCTCGGGCGCCTGTATGCATAGGGCCACCCGAGTGCTTGGGCGGCTAGTGCTCGGGCACCCGAGATCTTGGGCGCCCGTATGCATACCAGTCTCCAGTCTCCAGCGTGATTTTTGGTTTTCTTGGGTGATTTCTAGCCAATTGGAGTTAGGCTCACCCGAACACGATTCCGGCCTTTCGCCCCTCGGGTGTCATTCCTTTCGACTTCTCATCCCTTGGAGTCGCGCACACCCTTCTCGCTCCACCAGTGAACTCTTCCACAACTTCCGCATCCCTCGGATGCACCGAGCCTGTTGGCTCACTTCCTCATGCAATCCTTCTCGTCCACTGCGTCTTACGCTCGACTTCCTCCGCTCCTAAGTTCCTGCACACTTAGACAGAGGGATTAAAAACACCAGGACCTAACTTAAATCGGTTGACAACATCAAAACCAACCTAGGGTACTTACAATCTCCCCTTTTTTGATGTGCATCAACCCGAGTTAAGTTAGGGGAAACAAGCATAAAAAAATATAAATCAGTATATAACAGTGTAAGCACATAAAAGAAAATTTAAAATTAGAGTCTACCCTTTAACTTAATGCTTTGCTATGGAAACAAGCATAAAAAAATATGAATCAGTATATAACAGCAAAAGCACGTAAAAGAAATTTTGAAATTAGAGCCTACCCCTTAACTTAATGCTTCTCCCCCTTTGATTACATAAAAAAACATAAAATATTACGGGAAATACGTAAAAATAATCTAAAATTTTTGAAATTTTTTTGAAAAGATTTGTGAAATTTAAGTTTTCAAAATTTGCTTGATTTTTTTTAAATGTTAAGTCTAATTGTGAACATAAAAGTTAAAAAAAATAATTTTCATAAAAAATAGTGAAAGTGAAAATAATTTTCTAACTTTTTGAAACTTAAATTCATTTAAAAACTCATTTTCAAACGAATAAAAAATTTATTTGTAGATAGAACAAAGCAAATTTTATCAAACTTTTTTTTGCAAGCTGTTATCCAATAATAAATATTTATCAAGACTAGACATTAATTATCAAAATAAATTTAATCTCTACTTAAAAAATCTAACAGTTCAAGACGTATTTAGGAACCCAATATAAATCAACAGGATTTATTAGAAACTTAGATGGAATATATAATTTAGGAATTTTTACAATTTAGCTCCTATGAAATCTAAAATACTAATTAAGTTTACCAAAATATCTAATTTTTGAATTTCTAGGACAGTTTAAACATGCATAGATATTTTGTAATTTCTTAATTTAAACTATCAAATTTTTATTTTCACATTTTAACTTATCATACTTTTCCAATGGGCATAATGAAGTCATTTGTTTAATACCAAAATATAGTTGGTTAGTAGGTAGAAGACATACCTCACTTACCATATCCTTTCTGAAATTTGAAGCACCCCCTTCGGTTCCCTTTTTCCTTTTTCTTCCCTTTAGGACAGTTTTCCTTCACATGTTCTTCTTCATTGCAGTTGTAGCAGTGGATTTTCCTTTGCTTCTTACCCTGCACCTTATTAAATTTTTTAGTTTTAAAATATTTAGACAACTTTCTTACCATATACGCTACGTTTTCATGATTTTATGAAGATTCCTCCTCAAGTTGGATACTTTGCGTGCTTAGTGCGATGTTGTCTATTTTTCTTACATTTCCTGCACATCGAGACTCGTAAAGTTCTAAAGTACAAAATAACTATTCTAAAGTACTTACCTCTAAGTTTTGAGAGATATAATAAGAATCTATTATAGACATCCACTACGGAATTCTTGGAAAGGCGTTTTAATTAATGGTTTATACTCAGTTTGCATCTATTTTTACCATTTTTAGCTACATATATGTATGTATCTCATGTTAATCAACCT
The DNA here is from genome assembly GCA_024364735.1 of Boesenbergia rotunda. Classification (NCBI taxonomy): domain Eukaryota; kingdom Viridiplantae; phylum Streptophyta; class Magnoliopsida; order Zingiberales; family Zingiberaceae; genus Boesenbergia; species Boesenbergia rotunda. The sequence goes on from JAGFNQ010003310.1 coordinate 1,351,639, forward strand.
AGTTAAGTTAAACCCTGTGTTTTGATACATTGTGTCTAAGTGTGTAGGGATTTAGGAATACAAGAAGTCAAGCGGAAGAGACAGCGAGCAAGAAGGATGACACTAAAGGGAGACGACAAGATCGGTACATCAGAGGGATGAGGAGCTGCAAAAGAGTATACCGGTGGACCGAAAAGGATGCATGCAGTGCATTTGAAGGATGAGATGCGTGGAGGAAGTCAGCTAGAGAAGAAGGTTAGAGTTGTGTTCGAGTGCGCTAAACTCTAGATGACTGGAGCATCACCCAAGCGAGCAAAACGAAGAATTGTCAACTTCTTATGTTGACCATTCAGGCACTTGAATTGGGTCCAAACGCCCAGAGTCCAGGTGTCCTAATAGACACGAGGCGCCTGGAGTCCAGGCGCCTCAATTGAACTGAGGCATCTCAATTATAGTCAGTAGAGAATTTCATATCAGATAAAGAAACGGGATCCATGTTAGCCGATTAGAGGTACATCAAAGGAATAGAGGTGCCTCAATGTCGCCAACTCAACAAAGCAGATGTTGCAATGTAGATAATGTTGGAGCAATCGACCCCAATATGGTCCGGAGTGACCATATGTTTTGATGTTTGGGCAAAGGGTTTAAGTTAGGTTTACCCTTGTGTACTTATATGTGTATGTTGAGTGTGCAGGTTGTACAGGTTACACATATGGACTTGACTGGACATCCTCGGTACGGTGAAGAATGGTATGGAGGCAAGCTGGAGGCTTGCGTGCGCATCCGAGGGACCTTGGAGAGCAGGGACGATGAGCTGATGGCGCGGACTTCAAGGCATGCGTGAAGGATGACATGGAGGCAAGCTGGAGGCTTGCGTGCATCCAAGGGACGGGAGCCGAAGATGAAGAGGGCGCAAAGGCAACAGTCGAGGCTGCGGAGGAGGAGTCAGTCGAGTCGTGAGGGTCGAGTGCTGAGTGAATGTACTCGGGAAGGGTTTCAGCTAGGGACCAGTCGACTGCCCTAGGGGCAGTCGACTGGTAGGTGGTTGGTGAGCTGGCTGAGAATTCGAACGTTGAGATGCAACGGTCGAATTTGGCTGGCACCAGTCGACTGCCCTGGGGGCAGTCGACTGGTACTGAGGGTTTCAGCCTGAGTCCCATTTAAAGAGGACTTCGTGGTGGCTGAGATTCTTGACGAGTTTGGTCTTGGTTAAGGGCCAAACAGTAGTCTTTGTGCTCAGAGGTTCTCAAGGTGTTGTGGCGAGGTTGCTCCACCCACAAGGAGCAACGAGAGCTAGCCGGAGATTATTCGGGGAGTGATCCACCGACGGATTCTTGGATTAGTCACCCGGCCGGGGTGGATACCAAGTAAAACTGATTTGTTAGCGTTGTTTGTTTTGTTTATCATTGTTTCCGCTGTGCAACTAACAACGCAGGTACAAGAAAGATTCGGAAAATTCTATTCATCCCCCTCTAGCGGACGTATTCGATCTATCAGCTGGTATCAGAGCTAGGACTGCTCCTGATTGGAATAACCGCCAAGGGAGTAAAGCAAAGCTAGAGGGAATCATGGAAGACAAACTTGGGGAAGACATCTACACTCCACCGCCTTATAATCATCAAGATTTCGACTTTTGGAGGGCAAGGATCGAAACTTGGTTTGGAATGGAGTGGGTACTAAGAATCGCGCTTGAAGAGCCATATGAGACTCCAAAGGATAAGCACGGGAAGAGGCTTAGGCCTAGATATTGGAGGCAAGCACAACAAGACCAAGCGAAAGCAAACAAGAAGGTAATTAGCATTTTGGTAGATATTTTGCCTAATAACATATTGAGTTGTGTAGGTGAATATAGAGATGCATATGAATTGTGGAATAAAGTCTAACAATATCATGAAAATCCTACGCAAATTCAAGAGCCCGAAGAAATCAATTCATTGTTTCAAGAAGTGGAAGAAGAAAGTGAGAGGTCATCCACCTCATCTAGAGAAGAGGAGGAGGTATCGAGTTCAAGAATTGAGGGGAGAAGAGACCCAATTCAATGCCAAATCAAGAAGATGCCTCCACATCATCAAAGGTTGAAGGAGAAGCTCCAACCTCCACCAAAGCAAGAGCCAAGGACCATATCACATGCTTTGGGGGCAATGAAAAGGGGCACTACAAGGACAAGTGCCCAAATGGTAAGAAGGAGGTAAAATCTGTTAGATCGTGTACGGTACGCTAGAGGGGGTGAATAGTGTTTCTTTGATTCTTTCAACCTACGTTGTTAGTTTGCACAGCGGAAATACAAGATAATAAAATCAACAACAAAGAACAAACGCTAACAAACCATATTTAGTTGGTATCCACCCCGGCCGGGTGACTAATCCAACAATCCGTCGGTGGATCACTCCCCGGATAACCTCCGGCTATCACGTGTCGCTCCTTGTGGGTGGAGAAACCTCACCACAACACCTTGGACGCTTTGTGAACACAGTAGACTACTAACCGGCTTTACCCAAGTAGGTTTCGTCAAGAAACTCAGCCACCACGACGTCCTCTTTAAATAGGACTCGGGGCTGATTTCTCGCTACCAGTCGACTGCCCTGGGGGCAGTCGACTGGTGCCAACCAAATTCGACCGTTACACCCCAACGTTCGAATTTTAGCCAGCTCACCAGCCACCTACCAGTCGACTGCCCCCAGGGCAGTCGACTGATCCCAGGCCAGAACCCTTCTGTGAGTTTTATCAGTCGACTGCCCCACTCACTCACTTAGGATTTCCCTTCCCGAGTACATTTCACTCGCACTCGTACCCTCACGACTCGACTGACTCCTCCACAGCAGCCTCGACTGTTGCCTTCGTGCCCTCTTCTTCTTTGGCTCCCGTCCCTCGGATGCACGTAAGCCTTCAGCTTGCCTCCATGCCATCCTTCACGTATGCCTCGAAGTCCGCGCCCATCAGCTCATCGTCCCTGCTCTCCAAGGTCCCTCGGGTGCACACAAGCCTCCAGCTTGTCTCCATGCCACCCTTCACCATACCGAGGTCGTCCAGTCAAGTCCATATGTGTAACCTGTACAACCTGCACACTCAACATACACATATGAGATAACAAGGGAAAACCTAACTTAAACCCTTTGCCCAAACATCAAAACCCATGGTCACTCCGGACCATCTTAGGGCCGATTGCTCCAACAATCTCCCCCTTTTTGATGTTTGACAATCCGTTTAAGTTAGGAAAGCAAGATAGTAGTAAATAGCAAAAACCATGCTAAATGAATGCATATGCAATGCATAACCGGATCCTATCCCAAGGCATCCCACACCTAACCCTCCAAGTTAGGACTTTTACCACCTAACCCTCCAAGTTAGGATTTTCCAACACCTAGCCCTTCAAGCTAGGACTTTTCCCACCTAACCCTCCAAGTTAGGATTTTCTACCAAACCAGGCTTTTTAAAGCTTCTCCAAAGCTCCCCCTCCATTGGACTTACAAAGGTTTTTTTAAGAACCTCTCCAAGGTTCCCCTTACGCCAAGAATGGAGCAACCATGCTCCCCCTTAATCTCAACTCCCCCAAAACCTAGGGTTTCTTGCAAAGGAGTGTTAGGTTTCCCAACTTAAACCTAACACTTCTCTCCCTTTGCCTAACATCAAAAAGAACCCAACAATATCCCAATTATCGGTTCTTTTAATCCCCAATGACCATAAATAATGTGTACTAGCCCCCCATACACTTGTTTTGCATCATTTGGACCCCAAACCAGCTGATGATACAAAAATCAGCCTTAACCAGTCGACTGCCCTCAGGGCAGTCGACTGATACTCTGATAATCAGTTTTCTGGCCGAATTTCAGAAACGCGCCAGAAATTCCACAAATCTCCAAAAATTCCCAAATTTCATGGAGAACTTTGTGGTACCCATACCTACTTGGGAAAAATACATTTCACCATGTATCTATCCTCATTCCCAAGTTTGTTACAAAACCCAAAAGTTTTCTTATGAAAATTAAGGCAAATAGGAGACAACCTCCCCCTTAACCCATGCCTTCTCCCAATTTTCATTTTCAAAGGGTTAAGTTCTACCCAACTTAACCTCCTAACACCAAGTTAGGTTCTTCCCAACCTAACACCCGAGTTCTTTTCCCTTTGAACACCATTAAAGGCTTGCTCCCCAAGCACCCTTATCCCTAGTGTCAATAAGAACTCAACAACATCTAAAAACTCTAACGTTTGCAAGCACACTTGCTAGGATATACCCTATCCTAGAAAAATATGATATCATGGAAATATCAAGTGTGCTTGATTTTTGGTACACATCTAAGTTCCTTAAAAAAATTTGGCATTTTGAAATTAAGTCATTATTCCTTGTGTTTGCCTCTTCTAACCCTTTCAAATTGACTTAAGGAATTGTCCTCAACTCTAAGGTTCATCCATAATTCCAAGTGTTCCGAAAAAAACTTCAGAAATCACTTATTAACACTCTGCCCAGACCCTCAGTCGACTGTCCAAATGGCAGTCAACTGCCAAAACTCACAGAGAGTTTCCGGGCCCTTACCAGTCGACTGCCCTCAGGGCAGTCGACTGATACCTGATTTTCAGGTTTTCAGGCCGAAATTCAGAAATCTCCTAAAAATTCTACAAATCTCTAAAAATTTTGAAATTTTGTGAGGAGACTTGTGAAGCCAATATTTACGTGGGAAAAATATGTTTCCAAATAAATGTACACCAAATTCCAAGATTGGCACGAAATCCTACTTCTTCTAAAATGTATCAAATGAGCTTATCCTAAAAGTGCTAATTCTCACTTCTCTTCAATGCATCCTCTTCTCCTTGATCACAACTTATTTATATCATTGAATTATATGGTGTTCCACCATTAAACCTCAATTTTATCAATTAACTCTCCTTTTTCACCTTTTCCCCCTAAATTCTCCTTTTAATGTGCCAAAATTTAGGATTAAGACTTACCTATGTCTTCCAACCCCTTTTGACATATTTCATCTAATTTCCTAAGGGAGAAACTTTTGAGATCCATTTACCATGGACCCCAAAGGCTCCTAGAGCTCCCCCTTGAGCTCTTAGCCTTTGTCACCTCCCTAGGTGACTCCATCCACACTAGGCCACACCGGTGTGCCACCGGTGACTCTTGATCTACAAAATTTACCTTTTTAACCTTGGATGGCATTCCCTTGTCATCCTTGGACTTTCCCTCCTTACTAAGATTGTATGTTTTCCCAACATGCTTCTTTCCATTGCCCTTGGAGGTCTTAGATCGGTACCCCAATCCCGATCTATCATAGTTGGGTTGGATGCTACCTAACACCATGTCTAAGCCCTTAGATCCAACCGTGAATCTTTCTAGGGATTTTTCTAATGTATCAAGCCTTGCCCTCAAGGCTTGATTTTCCCTCTCTAGACCTTTAATTTTGGAGTCCATATGTCCACTTTGGACATCCCTAGAACTACCCATTTTCTTAGGCACATTCTTTCCCTTCTTGGGATTAGTGCCATGATCTTTAGATACAAAGGTCCTAGATTTACCATGATGCATGCTTTTCTTAGAATATTGATCTACCTTGTTATCCTTAGTCCTATCATTATATTTAAAACCAAAGTTATGCACCATTAGGCAGTTTTCATGAAATCTAGCATGCATGGATGAACAATTTGCATTAGTTCTAACATTCATGGAGGTATTTAAATTTGAATGGCAAATTGACCTAAGGTTAGGAATTACCTCCCTTACCCTTGTAGTCCCTCCGTGTTGTGATCTTTGCTTCCTTCTCTCTTCTTTCTCCCATCTTCCTAGATGCTCCATTTTCTTGAGCTTTCCACTCATTGGGCATCTTGTGTGGTAGTGTCCTAGCTCTCCACACGTGAAGCATCTTATTTTCTTCTTAGCTTGAGCCTCTTTATTCCTACAACCCATGTTAGATTTAACCGAAATTGACCCGGGTTTAGAAGTTACCTCTCTTTTACCTTTTGGACACTTGTCCTTGTAGTGCCCCTTTTCATTACACCCAAAGCATATAATGTGGTCCTTTCTCTTGGCTTTGGTGGAGGTAGATGCTAGGTTGACTACTTCTTCAACTTTTGACGATGTGGAGGCTTCCTCTTGATCACGTGTAGATGAGGGTCTCTCCTCCCCCTCAATCCTTGAGGTGGTGACCTCTTCTTCTTCTTCTCTTGAGGAGGTCGATGATCTATCACTTAGCTCCTCCTCCTCACTTGAAGAAGTTGACACTTGACTTGATGAAGTGGATGACTCATTTCTCTCCTCTTCTTGAATCATGAAGCTCACTTCATTGGAATCTTCTTTTGACTTAGCTTGGATGGTGTTCTTATGAAAATCTTCTATTTTGCTCCATAATTCGCACGCATTTTCATATGTCCCTACACCACTCAAGACATTGTTAGGCAAAACATCAATTAATATATCTATTACCTTCTTGTTTGCCCTAGAGTAGTCTTGTTGCTCTTGAGTCCAATTTCTGGGACGAAGCTTCTTTCCATGTTTGTCCTTTGGGACTTCGAATGACTCTTCTAGCATGATCATGCACTCCCATTCCATGCTAAGCCAATTCTTCATCCTCGCCCGCCAATAATCGAAATCTTCGTTGTCGTAGGGCGGTGGGGTGTTGATGTTGTCCCCAAGTTTGTCTTCCATGATTTTTCACCTCTAGCGGTTGCTCCCTCGGCGGTTAGTCTGATCAAGAGCGGTCCTTCGCTCTGATACCAATTGTTAGATCATGTACGGTACGCTAGAGGGGGTGAATAGCGTTTCATTGATTCTTTCAACCTACGTTGTTAGTTTGCACAGCGGAAAAACAAGATAATAAAACCAACAACAAAGAACAAACGCTAACAAACCATATTTAGTTGGTATCCACCTCGGCCGGGTGACTAATCCAACAATCCGTCGGTGGATCACTCCCCGGATAACCTCCGGCTATCACGTGTCGCTCCTTGTGGGTGGAGAAACCTCACCACAACACCTTGGACGCTTTGTGAACACAGTAGACTACTAACCGGCTTTACCCAAGCAGGTTTCGTCAAGAAACTCAGCCACCACGACGTCCTCTTTAAATAGGACTCGGGGCTGATTTCTCGCTACCAGTCGACTGCCCTGGGGGCAGTCGACTGGTGCCAGCCAAATTCGACCGTTACACCCCAACGTTCGAATTTTAGCCAGCTCACCAGCCACCTACCAGTCGACTGCCCCCAGGGCAGTCGACTGATCCCAGGCCAGAACCCTTCTGTGAGTTTTATCAGTCGACTGCCCTACTCACTCACTTAGGATTTCCCTTCCCGAGTACATTTCACTCGCACTCGTACCCTCACGACTCGAATGACTCCTCCACAGCAGCCTTGACTGTTGCCTTCGTGGCCTCTTCATCTTTGGCTCCCGTCCCTCGGATGCACGTAAGCCTTCAGCTTGCCTCCATGCCATCCTTCACGCATGCCTCAAAGTCCGCGCCCATCAGCTCATCGTCCCTGCTCTCCAAGGTCCCTCGGGTGCACATAAGCCTCTAGCTTGTCTCCATGGCACCCTTCACCATACCGAGGTCGTCCAGTCAAGTCCATATGTGTAACATGTACAACCTGCACACTCAACATACACATATGAGATAACAAGGGAAAACCTAACTTAAACTCTTTGCCCAAACATCAAAACCCATGGTCACTCCGGACCATCTTAGGGCCGATTGCTCCAACAAAATCTACACTCATTTCAAGTTCTTTTAAATCTAACATGAGTTGTAGGAATGGAGGAGCTCAAGAAAAGAAAAAGAAAATCCGATGCTTCACATGTGGAGAACTAGGGCACTACCACACCAAGTGCCCTAGAAAAGGAGAATTAAAGAAAATGGAACATTTGAGAAGATGGGAGAAGGAGGAAAAGAAGAAGCAAAGATCACATCAAGGGGGGACTACAAGGGTAAGGGAGGTAATTCCTAACCCTAGGTCAAAAAGTAATTCAATTTCAAGTTCTTCCTTGCATTTTAAAAATCATGTTAATCATCCCTCCATGCATGCTAGTTTTCATGAAAAATGCATAATGGTGCATAACTTTGGATTTAGATATAATGATAGGACTAGGAGTAACAAGGTAGATCAAAATCCTAGGAGAAGCATGCATCATGATTAACCCAAGACCTCTAGACCTAAGGATCATGGTACTAATCCCAAGAAGGGGAGGAATGTGCCTAAAAAATGGGAAGGTCTAGGAATGTTCAAAGTGGACCTATGGACTCTAAGGTTAAAGGTCTAGAAAGGGAAAATCAAGCCTTGAGGGCAAGGCTTGATAAATTGGAAAAGACCTTAGAGAGATTCAAGGTTGGATCTAAAGGTCATATGGTGTTGGGTAGTTTGAAAACCAACTATGATAGATCGGGATTGGGATACCGGTCTAAGCCCTCTAAGGCCAACAAAAAGAAGTGTACTGGGGAGGCATACAATCATGGTAAGGAGGGAAAGTCCAAGGATGGCAAGGGAATGTCATCCAAAGGTAAAAAGAGTGACTTAACCAAGGACAAGGTGTCCAAGGTTAAAAAGGTCAATTTTGTACGCTAAGAGTCACCGGGGGAACACCGGTGTGGTCTAGTGTTTCTTAGGTCACCTGGGGAGGTAGCTAGGGATCAGAGCTCAAGGGGGAGCTCTAGAAGCCTTTGGAGTCCATGGTAAATGGATCTCAATAGATGGGTTCCCTAGGACGGCCTAGGAAATGTGCCAAAGGGATTGGGAGACTTGGGTAAGTCTTAATCCTAGGTTTTGGCACATTAGATGGAGTTTTAGGGAGAAAAGAATGAAAACATAATTATATTGGGTAAAATTGAATTTTAATGTGTGAATACCATGTAGTTCAATGATAGAAATGAACTATAGTCAAGGATAAGAAGAAACAGTAAGGAGAAATCACAATTGAAACTCTTGGGATGAGTTTTAATGATACACTTTAGTATAAGTTGAGTTTCATGCCAATCTTGGGATCCAGAGTACATTTGTTTGGAAACATATTTTTTCCCAAGTAGACATTGGCCCAACAAATCTTCCCACAAAATTTCAAAATTTTTGGAGATTTGTAGATTTATTTAGGCATTTCTGAAATTCGAACTGAAAACCTAAAAGTCAGGTATCAGTCGACTACCATTTGGGCAGTCGACTGGTTCGAGTTCAAGAGCCTACTGTAAGTTTTGGGAGCCGACTGCCAATGAGGCAGTCGACTGGTCCATAGATTTCAGAATAAAGGACATATTGGCTGATCAGAAACTAAAATCATAGGAAAGTGCCATGCCATTTGATGAGATTTTATGTCATAATTGGATTAGATGATTTTGAATGAGAAGTTTTTGGTGAATGAATGGATTTAAAAAGGTGATATGAGATGCCAAACTTTTAGAAAATTATAAGACGTATCAAAAAGTCAAGTACACTTGATATTCTCATGAAATCATGTTCTTCTAGGATAGGGTATATCCTAGCAAATGTGCTTGCAAATCTTTTAGATTGTTTTAGGTCTTTGTTGAGTTCTTTTTGGCACTAGGGATAAGGTTGCTTGGGGCAATCCTTAAAGGTGTCCAAGGGAGAAGAACTTAGAAGTTGAGTTGGGTAGAACTTGACTTGGTGTTAAGGTGTTAAGTTGGGTAGATCTTCACCTAGGTAAATGAAAATTGGGAGAAGACATAGGTTAAGGGGGAGGTTGCCTCCTTGGTTGCCTTAATTTTCATAACAAGGAAATTTTGGGATGTATGGTGAATGGACCTTAGGAGGGTTGTTCCTAGAGGTCTAGATGAACCATGGGATGTGCCAAAAGAATTGGAGACGGACATGAGTCTCAATTCTTCGGTTTTGGCACGATGTTTTTGAGTTTCATGCATGGAAATATGACATTGGGGTCATATTGCATGAAAATTGGTTTTTGGTGTGTAATTTCGATGTAAATCAATGCTAGGGACGCATTGTGGGTCGGCATGGGCAAAGACATCAAGAGGAAACCAAAACTAGGACTTTAGGTCAAGGTTTGATTGAAGTTTTTAGCTAGTTTTGGGTTTTGTGTCAAACTTGAGAATGGTGATAGATATATCTTGGAATGTATTTTTCCCAAGTAGGTATGGGTACCACAAATGTCTCCCCAAAATTTGGGAATTTTTAGAGATTTGTGAAATTTTGGCGCAATTCTGAATTTGGCCAGAAAAGACTGATTTCAGAATATCAGTTGACTGCCCAGGGCTGATTTGTGTATCAGCAGCTGGTTTGGGATCCAAATGATATGAAAACAAGTGTATGAGGGGTTAGTACACTGTGTTTAGGACCATTGGGGATTGAAAGAACCAATAATTGGGATATTATTGGGATTTTTTTGATGTTAGGCAAAGGGGGAGAAGTTTGGGTTTAAGGTGGGAAACCAAACTTACCTTTGCTAGAAACCTAAGATTGAGGGGGAGCATGATTGCTCCATTCTTGGCGTAAGGGGGACCTTGGAGAGGTTCTTAAAAAGCCTTTGCAAGCCCAATGAAGGGGGAGCTTGGGAGAAGCTTTAAAAATCCCATTTTGGTGAAAATTCCTAACTTGGATGGTTAGGTGTAGAAAATCCTAACTTGGAGGGTTAAGTGGTGAAAATCCTAACTTGGAGGGTTAGGTGTGGGATGCCTTGGGATAGGATCCTTGCATGCATTGCATATGCATTGTTTTGCATTATTTTTGCCACTGACTACTGTTTTGGTTTTCCCTAACTTAAACGGATTGTCAAACATCAAAAAGGGGGAGATTGTTGGAGCAATCGACCCTAAGATGGTCCGGAGTGACCATAGGTTTTGATGTTTGGGCAAAGGGTTTAAGTTAGGTTTACCCTTGTGTACTTATATGTGTATGTTCAGTGTGTAGGTTGTACATGTTACACATATGGACTTGACTGGACGGCCTCGGTACGGTGAAGGATGGCATGGAGGCAAGCTGGAGGCTTGCGTGCGCATCCGAGGGACCTTGGAGAGCAGGGACGATGAGCTGATGGGCACGGACTTCGAGGCATGCGTGAAGGATGGCATGGAGGCAAGCTGGAGGCTTGCGTGCATCCGAGGGATGGGAGCAAAAGATGAAGAGGGCGCGAAGGCCACAGTTAAGGCTGCGGAGGAGGAGTCAGTCGAGTCATGAGGGTCGAGTGCTGTGTGAATGTACTTGGGAAGGGTTTCAGCTAGGGACCAGTCGACTGCCCTGGGGGCAGTCGACTGGTAGGTGGCTGGTGAGCTGGCTGAGAATTCGAACGTTGAGATGCAACGGTCGAATTTGGCTTGCACCAGTCGACTGCCCTGGGGGCAGTCGACTGGTACCGAGGGTTTCAGCCCGAGTCCCATTTAAAGAGGACTTCATGGTGGCTAAGATTCTTGACGAGTTTGGTCTTGGTTAAGGGTCAAACAGTAGTCTTTGTGCTCAGAGGTTCTCAAGGTGTTGTGGCGAGGTTTCTCCACCCACAAGGAGCAACGAGAGCTAGCCGGAGGTTATCCGGGGAGTGATCCACCGACGGATTCTTGGATTAGTCGCCCGGCCGGGGTGGATACCAAGTAAAACTGATTTGTTAGCGTTGTTTATTTTGTTTATCATTGTTTCCGCTGTGCAACTAACAACGTAGGTACAAAAAAGATCTGGAAAACGCTATTCATCCCCCGCTAGCGGACGTATTCGATCTATCGGATAAGAGTTAGCTGAATAGAGGTGCCTCAAAGTGATAGAGGTGTTTGGAATGGCCATGTCAGTAAAATAGTCACTTCGACTAGGACACTATAAATCAAGCCCTTGAGCTTATAGTTAACAGAACACACCTGTTCTTTGACTTATATAAGCCATTATAAGCTTTCAACTACTGTAAGGGTCTTCTTCACCTCCAACCTCTGTCGAAAAATGAGTTTTCTTAGTGTGCTTTCAATTACCTTGGATTAAGTACGACCCTGGTGTTAGTGATATGAGAGAAGTATCCTAAGGCAATCGCCTTATGATTGTAATCATTTATTCTAATAAATGAATATTCACTATTTGAGTATACATGTTTGTGTATTTGATTGAGATCTTAAACTCATTTACTGAATGCCCGCAATATAATTCATAGCATGAGAGAATTTGTGATGAATTCACAACTAGTGATTATCTTTACATGTGTAATTGTGAAGTATTGAAATTGTCCCTAGTCGATGAATTGATAAATACGGACACTATCAATTCTGTTGAGACTAGCATAGGTTATTCTCTAATCAGCTGATTCTCACTGGCTGGTGACATTGAGATGTCCGGAGATAAACATGAATGCTAGTTAAGGGAACTAGTTCATTGGAGTGACTGGCTGTAAAACTTCATATGGTAGTCTACATATAGATATGTCAGTGAAGTTCTTACTACAGCTTAAGTGCGATGTTCCTTTGACTTGCGGTGTTCAAGTCATCTTGGTCATGGAGACTTATACTTTGACATCTTAAGCAAGCATCTCCAAGGAGGTGTGGACCCGGGATGATTTGGTATAAGCCGAAGTGCCCGAAGATGTTTGAACATCCTACAAAGGATTCACCACTCCTTGCGAGGAGATGTATACCCGAGTCTTATCGTCGGATTATTACTCGAAGCCTCTGGCCAGAGCATGACATGTTCAGAGTATGAATTGTAGGACCGGTGCCATCGATAGAGGGGGGGGGGTGAATATCGATCGTGAAAAATCTTTCAGAATTCTTCGTAAAACTTTCGTTCATTCTGGACTTAGAATATTAGTAGCGCAACGGAAAATAAATAGAACGAAAAAGCAAAGTAAAGGACATAGTGGATTTTTACTTGGTTCCCGACCCCCCAGGGTCAGTACATCCAAGGCCTATGCACGGGAACGCCCGTCCACTATTGGTCTCCTTCCCGGACTTTCCGGAGGCAGAGAAACCCGACTTACAGTGCAAGATTTACAAGCAATAATAGAAAATGAAGTGCGGAATAAGTAAAAGCGAACCTAACAAAAATCTGAAACTCGGCCGATCTGGACCTCCGAAGTGCCGCGCACTTCCTCCTGGAGCCTCCCGGTCGTAGAGCCTCGTCTCTAGTGCATTGTCGTCGGTCAGAATGCTTGGAATGGTACTTGGCAGTTGTGTTTGAAGCAGAGGGGTCAAAGCCCCTTATATAGGCCTCCTGGGGGCGCCCTGGACGCTGGGGGCGCCCCGGAAGACTCGGTCAAACTTTATCCCTGCGCCTACCTCGCCGCAGCTGATAACAGCTTTGGCCAGGGCACCCCAGACGCTCCGGGCGCCCCCATGAAGGTTTATCTGTGTTTCGGACTCAAAACCGCCAAAACAGCTTTGAACCCGGGCGTCCCGGACGCTCCGGGTGCCCCGCTTGACACCTGTTTTGCCTGCTTCACAAAAACCAAGTTTTTTTCTTTGTCTGGGGGCGCCCCCACTGTTGGGGGTGCCCTGGTTGCATGGGGGCGCCCCCAATGATGGGGGCGCCCTGCTAAAGCCTGCAAGAACAGATTTTTGCCTGGTTTACCTGCTTTGTCTCCGGTTCTTGATACCTGCAAGATACACAAACACAAAGCATAGATACATATAATGTTAGCCTTAAGGACTTGGTTCGGACTTCGGATTTGTACGAAACCCTAGGTCGAACCGGCACCTACTCCTTTCAGGAGACGGTTGCCACCCAGCCCTTCGGGTGGACTTTTGCTTAGCTTCCGATACTTCCGGACCTCGAGATGCCCAACCCTGACCCGTCTCTACTCCTGTCCTTAGTCATCGCTCAGCTAAGTTGCTTAGTCCCTCAGACCAAGACTTCATTCCCTAGCAATCCTTCGCCAGGTGCCTAGCAGTCCTTCGCCAGGTCTTCTTTCCCTAGCAGTCCTTCGCCAGGTGCCTAGCAGCCCTTCGCTAGGTCTTCTATGCCTAGCAGCCCTTCGCTAGGTCTTGGGGTTTTGATACCTAGCAACCCTTCGCTAAGTGGCTAGCAGCCCTTCGCTAGGTCTTCTATGCCTAGCAGCCCTTCGCTAGGTGCCTAGCAGCCCTTCGCTAGGTCTTGGGGTTTCGATACCTAGCAGCCCTTCGCTGGGACTTAGGGTTTCGATGCCTAGATTAACTAGGACTTTTCTTCAGCTTAGTTTACTTCTCCTTTGCTCCCCTTTGTCTGTTCATTGTATCACTGACTTAAGTGTATTGTCAAACATTAAAATATTTAAAGAAGAATATCATTGATGCAACTTGCACCAACAATCTCCCCCTTTTTGATGTTGGACAATAACTTAAGTTAGATTGGTTTAAGGGGCTAATTTACTATCCTTGGGGAAAAATTGACTTTAGTTTTGAACATATTTTTGATCCTCTAGGAAAAATAAGAAAAAATTTCTAACTTAAGCATACCTCTCTCCCTTTGTCATACATCAAAAAAACACAAGAAAATACTCTTACCAACAATGAGAAATTTTGGTTCTTTTTGAAAATACTTGGTGCAGCACTTTTGAAAGCATTGTATTTTGAATGATATATTGCATTTTTGAAAAAAATGCATAATTTTGAAAAAGATGATATGCGCTTTGAAAAGTACAAGTACTTTGAAAATGATCTTTAACAACATGCAAGTACTTTTTGAAAGAATTTGTAATATTTGTTTTTTGGCAAATATAAAGTACTTTTTGGAAAATGCATAACTTTTAAAAAAATGTTATTTTGGAAAATATAAATATTATGCCTATTTTTCAAGTACTAACTATTTTTGAAAGAGATGAGACTCTGAGAAATATAAGTAATTTTTGAAACATAATATTTTACTTGACTAAGTTTCTTTTCCAGTCTAACACAATCCTGGGAAACCTTGTTGACTACAAGGACATTTTCCTAAGTGTCCTGAAATTTTTTCAAAGTCAAGTAAATATTAATAGAATTTTGGAAAAAATGATAGTACTTTTGAAAATATATGCTGGTGTATTTTGAAAAATGTGTGAACTTTTGAAGACTCAATATATTACTTGATTTGGTTTATCTTCCAGTCTGACACTATCCTGAGAAACCTTGTTGACTACAAGGACATTTCCTAAGTGTCCTGGAACTTCTTCAAACTCAAGTAAATATTGTTTCAAAGATAATTTCATAGGTCACACGAAAACAATAGACTAATAGTATTTTGAAAAACTACTTATGTTTCTAGCAAGATTTGAAAATACAGCGCATGAAAACATTTGGGATATTCAATAATTCTTTTAATTTGATCTCCCCCTAAACTTGACCTAGTCCTGGGAAGCTTGTTGACCATAAGTACTCTTCCTCTAAGTCTTAAGGTTTGATTCAAATTAAAGAAATTATCTAATAATTTCAAAACAATTAATTAAACAAAATTATTTCAGAAGTTTGATTTATACTCCCCCTAAAGTTGACACATCCTAGGAGTCCTTGTAGATTATGAGTTGGACTTTCCTCTGTGTCTTTAGGGTTTATCAAAATCAAACAAGACAGATAAATTTTACAACATAAACCTTTTTCGAAAAATACAAGTGATAACGATTTAAAGCTCAGTTTTCGAAAATTATTTTCAAATAATAGTAATTTTTACAGTGTAGTTTTCGAAAGCCAAAAAAATGAAAATCACTCCCCCTGTATCCGATACCGTTTGACTCTATCTAAGTGCCTTAAGGAACTTTAGTGTTGTCCTAAGAGGCTTGTGTCTAATTGCGTGAGTCAAACAATTTTTGAAAAACTATAATTTTTGAAAAACGTATAATATGTATATTCAATCAGACAAGCATGAATTCCATAAAAATATTATTATGTTGAAACACTATTTTAAAAATATATTTTTAGAAAAATATTCTAATAATTTTGAAAAACAACTTTGAAAAATATTTTTTAATTTATTAGTCCTTAACATCTCACCCATTTTAGATGTATCAATACAACAAGCATAGTTGCCTTATAGGTGTATTGTGAGATGCTTGAATCATTTTTCTTAATTTATTATTAACTCTAAGATTTAATTGAAGCTTGTGTTAGATTTGAATTTGACAAGAAGTAACTTGAATTTGAATTTCAAAAATTGGCTTCCAGGTCTTGGCGAGACACTAGGCCTTCTTTGGCCGTAGCCTTATTGGATCATCAACCCTTTCCTTGACAAAGCCTTTTAATGAAATTTCATTTTCAAAATTACTTTTTGAAAAATTCTGGTCTAACTAGTTTGGGTCTTGGATCGGTAGCTTCGGCTAGTTTCACCAGTCTAAAGGGACCAAGTATACTTGATCTTATTAGAATTGGCTTCCCTAACGTACTATCATCTCACCGCCACCCTATACTAGGTTGATCAAGTTTCAATTATTCTTTTTCCTATAGCCGTTCTAATATATGCATAAAATTTAAATATGAATGACATGTCATATATTTAAAAGGAATAGCAAATGCATGGCATGACAATTATGCATGAGTCAAACAATTCAAGTCATTTTATTTAAGTTTCTAAGAATATATCAAATTTCCGATTTAATACATGTCGAGTGAACCCGCGAATATGTCAACCCACTTTGACATATTTAATGTTATTAATTTTGATTGTTGCGGTTTGGGTAAGATTTTAGTTTAGTTCGAGTTTAAGTTATTTAAGACTTTGGTTGAATTCAGGTTAATTAAGAATTGATTGGATTAGAAAATTAATTAATCAATTGAGAATAAATGAATTTATGTTTCAATTAATTTGGATTAAATTAAATTTGAATTTAAATTTAATTTAAATTTGAATTTGAATTTAATTTAAGTTTGAATTTGAATTTAATTTAAATTTGAATTTAAATTTGAATTTAATTTCAGTTTGAATTTGAATTTAATTTAACATTGAATTTAATTTAAATTTGAATTTTGAATTTAATTTGAATTTCGAATTGAATTAAATTTGAATTTGAATAATTTAGTAAGTTTTAATTTTAATTTAATTTAACTTAGATTTAATTTGAGTTTAATTAAGATTTAATTAAGATTTAATTTGAAATTTAATTTGAATTTAATTAAGATTTTAATTAAGTTTTAATTTGAAATTTAATTAAGTTTTTAATTAAGATTTTATTTGAAATTAATTAAGATTTTAATTAAGATTTAATTTGAAATTAATTAAGATTTTAATTAAGATTTAATTTGGATTTAATTAAGATTTAATTATGATTTAATTTGAAATTTAATTAAGATTTTAATTAAGATTTAATTTGAAATTTAATTAAGATTTAATTTGAAATTTAAATAAGATTTAATTAAGATTTAATTTGAAATTTAATTAAGATTTAATTAAAGTTAATTTGAAATTTAATTAAGATTTTAATTAAGATATAATTTGAAATTTAAATAAGATTTAATTAAGATTTAATTTGAAATTTAAATAAAATTTAATTAAGATTTAATTTGAAATTTAATTAATAATTGTGGGTTTAAATTCATCATTTTCATTATTTCGAAAATGTCTTTTTCATTTTTATCTTTCTTTTCAAGTTTTTCTAATAATTTTGATTTATTTGATTTTTTGTAATTTTTATTGATTATGACCTTTATCTTAGAAAGTTCCATATCCTCCTTAAGATTAGATCTTTCTATATCCTCACAGTAGGTGGAGTAGAATGGGCCAATTGTTAAAGTTTTATAATAATATTCAATATTATCTATAATTAAGTTATCATCTAGGAGGATTTTATCTTCAAGAATAGTTTCAACAAAATCTTCTTTATCCTCAAGATTTTCAATAATTTTATGGTCATCTTTAGAATTATCTTTTAGGTTTTCAAATTTGAATTCGAAGTTATCCTTAGGATTTTCAAATTTGAATTCAGAATTATCCTTAGGATTAATTTTGTCTGAATTAAAATTATCAGAACTAATTTTATCAGAAAAATTATCAGAATTAATTTTCTCAGAATAGTTATCAGAATTAATTTTATTAGATAAATTATCAGAATTAATTTTATCAGATAAATTATCAGAATTACTTTTATCAGATAAATTATCAGAATTAATTTTATCAGATAAATTATCAGAGTTAATTTTATCAGATAAATTATCAGAATTAATTTTATCAGATAAATTATTAGAATTAATTTTATCAGATAAATTATCAGAATTAATTTTATCAGATAAATTATCAGAATTAATTTTATTAATTTCTGAATTGATATTTTGAATTAAACAATTAATTTCTGATATTTTGATCATATTCACGTTTTGTAATTTAATATGCAGAAAGTTAATTTTACTGTTCAGTAAATCTACTTTATCAGAAGAATTAACTACTTTATCACATGACAGTGCAGGAACTTGTAAAATTTTTGGAATATAAATCTTGTGTACCTTCGCCGGACACTTGTTTTTGTAATGTGCGTATTTCTTGCATTTGAAGCATTGTACGTGACTTTTGTCCCTCCGGTTTCCTGGCGCTGGTGCCTCCTTCACCACCGGTGATGTAGACCGAATCTTACGAGTAGGACACTGATTTTTATAGTGCCCTCTCTCCCTGCACGTGAAACAAATAATATGGAATTTACAAATGGACATTTTAAATAAAATATACCTGATTCACCCCTGGGCTCCCTCTCAACTCCTGGCGTCGTTGCTCCGTCGACGGTTAGTCCGGTGAAGAGCGGCTCGGCTCTGATACCAATTGTAGGACCGGTGCCATCGATAGAGGGGGGGGGTGAATATCGATCGTGAAAAATCTTTCGAAATTCTTCGTAAAACTTTCGTTCGTTCTAGACTTAGAATATTAGTAGCGCAGCGGAAAATAAATAGAACGAAAAAGCAAAGTAAAGGACACAGCGGATTTTTACTTGGTTCCCGACCCCCCAGGGTCAGTACATCCAAGGCCTATGCACGGGAACGCCCGTCCACTATTGGTCTCCTTCTTGGACTTTCCGGAGGCGAAGAAACCCGACTTACAGTGCAAGATTTACAAGCAATAATAGAAAATGAAGTGCGGAATAAGTAAAAGCGAACCGAACAAAAATCTGAAACTCGGCCGATTTGGACCTCCGAAGTGCCGCGCACTTCCTCTTAGAGCCTCCCGGTCGTAGAGCCTCGTCTCTAGTGCGTTGTCGTCGGTCAGAATGCTTGGAATGGTACTTGGCAGTTGTGTTTGAAGCAGAGGGGTCGAAGCCCCTTATATAGGCCTCCTGGGGGCGCCCTGGACGCTGGGGGCGCCCTGGACGCTGGGGGCGCCCCGAAAGGCTCGGTCAAACTTTATCCCTGCGCCTACCTCGCCGCAGCTGATAATAGCTTTGACCAGGACGCCCCGGACGCTCCGGGCTGTTGGTGAGAGCCCTAGAGCCGATCATGTAATGATTGTATGGACTAATTTGTATCATATTCCTATGTATAAATAAAGGCATGTTTTATGGTTATTATACTTACGTGTATTTGTGCCAATTAGCTAAGTATAATAATGTCCTTGAGTAGAAGTTCTTATCTATATCAATCGATTGGTTGAATCGATAGTGAGATGATATGGAGAACACTACTCTAAATTATTCCTAGTCGAGTATTAACATTCAGGGACAATGTTAATACGTAGAGACTAGCATGTAGGTCAACATGATGACTTGATCTCATAAGTCATGGATATAGAGATATCAAGTTGACACATGGGTATGCATTAGAGAATGTATATTGAATGACCCGCCATGAGAAAGTATCATGGATCGTTATATGAGTGTCATATACTTTCTCATGTGGCTATTAGTATGACTATTAGTCCTTGGACCTGAAGTCACCATGGATTCCTACATAAGGAGTTACGTACTTTGGCTTCGTCAAACGTCACCCGTAAATGGGTGGACTATAAAGGCGATTACTGTGTATGTAACAAATTATGGAGAGGGATGTGAGTGATGTAGATGGGATCTATCCCTCCTATATGACGGGAGCGATATCGTATTCTTGATAGAGTTAGACCACAAAGTGCATGGCCATGCCCAAGTGAGTCAATATGAGATATTGAACTCACTTGATTAGTGTGAGTCTACTTGGAGTTCAAGATATAGATTGACTCGAGGATGACACGGTCTATGCCTCAATTGAGTCAATCTAGATATCAAGGATAGAGGGACATTATCATATATTGTGAGAGTCACAATTATTAGTCACAAGGTGATGTTGGATCTCAACATTCTTGTAACTTGGGTAGCAATGATGTGTTGCTAGATACCGTTCATTGCTTATGTTTCTAAGAGGTTAGAAGCATTGCCAACGTTACAAGAACCTATAGGGTCACACGCAAAGGACAAATAGATGGAGAAAAATTGAAGTCAAGTATGACTTGACTAAATATGGAAAGTCCATAAAAGGCAAGTTTGACTTGACCTAAATCCAAATCAAGTTTGACTTGACTTGGTTCCACTTCAAGTTAGACTTGACATGGGAGAAGAAGTGAAGTCAAGTTTGACTTGGCTAAATATGGAAAGTCCATAAAAGGCAAGTTTGACTTGACCTAAATCCAAATCAAGTTTGACTTGACTTGGTTCCACTTCAAGTTAGACTTGACATGGGAGAAGAAATGGAGTCAAGTTTGACTTGACTATTTATGGAAAGTCCATAAAAGGCAAGTTTGACTTGACCAAAACCCACCTCACCTTTGTTTGACCAAGTGATGACTTGGTTTTCCCCCCATTTGAATTTCGAATTCAAATTGAAAGGGGATATGGAAGGCCACCTAATGGCACTTAATAGCCATTATGGCCGGCCACCTAATGGCCATTAATGGCCATTAAGTGGCCGGCCACCATGTGGGAACAAAACCTATGTTTTGTTTCATTTTTGGAGAGTGAGGCTTTTCTTCTTCTCTCTTGATCCTTGGTGGGAGTGCTTCTTCGACCTCTCCTCTTGGCCGAAAGCTATAGGGTGCTAGCACACCTAAGCTTTTGATCCATCTTCATTTGTTCGCGTGGATACGTATAGAGGAGTGTCTGCTTTGATACTCTAAGAGATCCGGCGGCCTTTTGGACAAGCGGGAAAGCGAAGGGCTACGCGTCAAGGGTAATGATTCTTATCATGTAGATCTAATGTAGATTAAACTCGTACTCGTAATTTATTTTTATGTTCGCACGGATCCGTGGCCGAACTTCTGGGGTTTCCGCAACGCAAAAAGCGGTTTTTGCGGCCTAGAATTTCCAACACGGGCGCCCCCATGAAGGTTAATCTGTGTTTCGGACTCAAAACCGCCAAACAGCTTTGAACCCGGGCGCCCCGGACGCTCCGGGCGCCCCGGACGCTCCGGGCGCCCCGGACGCTCCGGGCGCCCCGGACGCTCCGGGCGCCCCGGACGCTCCGGGCGCCCCGCTTGACACCTGTTCTGCATGCTTCACAAAAACCAAGTTTTTTCCTTTGTCTGGGGGTGCCCCCACTGTTGGGGGCGCCCTGGTTGCATGGGGGCGCCCCCAATGATGGGGGTGCCCTGCTTAAAGCCTGCAAGAACAGTTTTTTGCCTAGTTTACCTGCTTTGTCTCCGGTTCTTGATACCTGCAAGATACACAAACACAAAGCATAGATACATATAATGTTAGCCTTAAGGACTTGGTTCGGACTTCAGATTTGCACGAAACCCTAGGTCGAACCGGCATGAGTTCCTATCCCCGAGAACTCGCCCTTCACCTACTCCTTTCAGGAGACGGTTGCCACCCAGCCCTTCGGGTGGACTTTTGCTTAGCTTCCGATACTTCCGGACCTCGAGATGGCCAACCCTGACCCGTCTCTACTCCTGTCCTTAGTCATCGCTCAGCTTAGTTGCTTAGTCCCTCAGACCAAGACTTCATTCCCTAGCAATCCTTCGCCAGGTGCCTAGCAGTCCTTCGCCAGGTCTTCTTTCCCTGGCAGTCCTTCGCCAGGTGCCTAGCAGCCCTTCGCTAGGTCTTCTATGCCTAGTAGCCCTTCGCTAGGTCTTGGGGTTTCGATACCTAGCAGCCCTTCGCTAGGTGCCTAGCAGCCCTTCGCTAGGTCTTCTATGCCTAGCAGCCCATCGCTAGGTGCCTAGCAGCCCTTCGCTAGGTCTTGGGGTTTCGATACCTAGCAGCCCTTCGCTAGGTGCTCAGTAGCCCTTCGCTGGGACTTAGGGTTTCGATGCCTAGATTAACTAGGACTTTTCTTCAGCTTAGTTTACTTCTCCTTTACTCCCCTTTGTCTGTTCATTGTATCACTGACTTAAGTGTATTGTCAAACATTAAACATTTAAAGAAGAATATCATTGATGCAACTTGCACCAACATGAATCTCTTAAATACATGAGAGTAATTAGAATAAGTAGGACGAGAAAACGTTACTTGGGCTAGGTGTGACGTAGTCAGCCTAGTGGGGACTGACACACATATACCATGTCCTAAACCAAGTGGGTATAAGATGGTGAAGGGAATGGGGCACGATTCATTATAGCTGCTGAAGGGTTTCAGAATTGTTTCTGAGGTCAACCGTTGATCTTTCGATTAATTGGGGATCATGATGTACTACTAGGTGCCACTCATGATGTTCTATATTAATTGATTAATTATAGACGGCCAACATAAATCGAAAGTCTATTTAGTCATACGCAGTACGAGTAATCCGAGAGATTTAAAACGAGTTGAAAATTAGATTTTCCAATCAAGAGAGATTAAGTTTGGTTGAGCCAAACGATAAGTCGAATCTGAATTTTTCAGAGACGCATCGGAAGCGTAAAATGGCTAAGTCTTTTGAATACTTAATAGATGAATTAAATAAGTTTAATTCATTGGGGCTTGGCTTGGATGGGCCGGCCAAAGAGGGCCTCCATCCTCTTTGCTTGGCCGGCCACAACAAAGGGAGAGAACCAAGTTTTTGGTTCAATTTATAAAATAAATCAAGTGTGGTTTGTTTTATAAAATTATGGATGATATAAATTTTTATATAATAAACCAAGGTTTGGTTTATTTTTCATGGAAATTAAAATGAACCATGGATTGGTTTATTTTATAAAATCAATCATGGATTGATTTACCATGATAAGGAAATTTATTCCATAGGAGAGAAGATTTTTATCATGAATTAAAATATGATTTTAACCATGATATAAAATCAAACTTGGCATGATGGAATAAGTTATTCCATATTTGAGAGGCTTGATGGTTGAGATGCCACTATATAAAGGACCCAAGGCAAGGCTTGGGTGTGAATCGATGAGATGAAGGCATAGGCTCTCTCCCTCTCTTTCTCTCCTTCTCTTCTCCCCTTCTTGTCGTGCGCCAACCAGCCCCTTCTTGCCGTGCGCCAACCACAATCGGCCATCCTTTTGTGGTTAGTCTTCCGACTTCTCTCTTGGTTTTTCTCGTCACGTTCTCGGAGAATCTAGTAGTTCTCGAGAACACGAAACTCGTGACTTTGCGAAGTCATCCCGAAGATACTCGGCGTGGACGCGAATAGAGGCAGAGCTTCCAAGGGACGCTTACGGTTGGATCTCGTCCCTTCCTTCGAGTTACGCAAGGTAATACGTAAATTAGTTTATGTTTTTGCAAAATTTCAAATATATGATCATGTCTACACAAGATAAAATTGCATGCTTAGATGTGTGGTTAAATAATTTGAGAAATTATTTATGCTAAACCTTCCGATGCACGTAATTAATTTTTAAAATTACGAACCCGCATCCATGTCAACATGCACCCGGTCCCAACAATGGTATCAGAGCCAAGTTTGTGTTCGACATAATCATATAATTGTTTTGCGAAAAGCTTTATCATGATCTCAATTTTAGAAAATTTTCAATTATGGAAACTTTCCAATTATGGTAAATTTTCGATTTAAGAATTTCAAAGTTTCGAAATCCTCATGAAATTTCGCAATCTTTTGAAATATCTCTGTTTTGAAATTTTATAATAATTGTGAAAACTTTTCATTTTTGGAAACTTTTCAATTTTGGAAATTTTCCAATTTTGGAAAGACGTAAGTTTTCTTTGTACCAGAAACTTACAATTATTCTGAAAACCTTTTATTTTCGGAAACTTTCCATTTATGGAATGCTTGCAATTTTGGGCACTTTCTTTCAAGAAAGTCTAGACAAATTATGGGAATATTAATTGGCATTTAAATTCATAATTAGAAATTAAATTATTTATAAATTTCTTTATTTTGGATTGAGCCTCGAGGAGCCGTCCAATTTAAAGTTAGTTGTTATAATTAAATTTCCTAAATTGAATTTAAACTGTCAAATTTTTATTTTGGATTGAGCCTCGGGGAGCCGTCCAAATTAAGTTATTGATATTAATTTTCCATAAATAAAATATGTGATCAAATCTTGGAAATTTTTGAGGTGATTCGCAAACGATAATTTCCTTATTTGATTTATGAGGTGATGCTCTTACATATTATTGTCTCCAAAATTAATTAGGAAAATTGTTTCCTATAGAGTATATTTCCTTAAATAAGATTTTCATGAAAATAATATGTGGTTGAATTAAGGGAATCTGTCTCTTAATTTAATAAGATTTGATTTAGAGAAATCAAAGTCTTAAACATATTATTTCCAAAATTGATTATGATAATTCAGGAAATTGTTTTCCAAAATAATTCCTTGAATAAAGTATGAAATTAGAATTAGGAAATCCGGTTCCTAATTCAATTAATGAGACTTGATAAATTAAGTCACATACATACTTTATTAAGGAAATCATTAGAACATGACATAATTATATGTCATGAATGTGCATAAAAGAAAAAGATGAGACCCAAAGCCCCTTATAAAATATTAAGGCCAACACCTTCCATTAATATGGTTAGAACTGGAGTTTTGTTTCTCGTTTGGGTTGATGGACACATCCATGCCCGACTTGAACCTCAACATGTTCAAACCATAAAATTAGTTTATGATTAATATAGTTGGAGTCAGAGGTCAATCCTTAGTTTTGGTTGTTGGACACATCCAAGTCTGACTAAACGGTTGAATGAGCTCCAACCATATTAAAACTATTTCTTGATTAATGGGTCAGCCTTAAGCTTGGAGCATCGATTTGTTGTGCCACAGCCAAGGTCGATGTAAAGAAAGGTGCAGTTGGGTGCTATGTATATTGTTGCATACTTGTTAATGAGTTAACAACCCAATGATTTATGCAAGCATTCAATTAGTTGATAGCATAATGTGATAGTTACATATGTATAATATGTAATCGGTATAATTACCTACCTTCATAGCTAAGAATAACTTGATGGACTCTAGTCATGGTTGTTCTTATCTATGGTTGGATATCAACCTATTTTGAGATGTTCCTACGATCTCTCGAATTGATAAAAAGGGTTATTCAATTCGAAAAAATAAATAGGATTTAATTAATGTATATTGATGCATTCTTTATCATTCTCATCACATAACCTCAATTTGTATTTCTAGGATAATCACCTGATCATGTCTTCTCTGAATTTGCGTTCCATTTTGGACACCAATAAGTTGACTAGGCCAAACTTCATGGACTGGCTTCGAAACCTGAGGATAGTCCTCAAGGCAGAAAAGCTTGCTTATGTCCTTGAAGAACATCTTCCCAACCATCCTCCTGAAGTTGCAACTCCAGACCAGTTAGTGGCCTATCAGAAACATGTCGATTCTGAACTTGCGAGTTGTATCATACTGGCCGCTATGGTACCTGAGCTACAAAAGCAGCATGAGCATATGGATGCTCATACCATCGTCTTCCATCTTCATGAGCTGTTTGACGAGCAGGCGACATCTGAAAGGTTTGAGGTCTCCAGACTCCTCTTCACCTCTAAGATGCAGGAAGGCACTTCTGTTTCACAGTTTGTGTTGAAGATGTTGGGGTACATTGAGCGACTAGGCACACTCGGATTTGCAATGGATCACGAACTAAGTATTGACTTAATTCTGCATTGTTTGCCCAAGAGTTACTCACAGTTTGTGATGAACTATCGGATGAATAAACTGGAGACTACCATTCCTGAGTTGCTTAACCTGCTGAAGACTGTAGAGCCTTCTGTAAAGCAGGATCAGAAGACGGTACTGTTAGTTGGATCCTCAAAGAAAGGCTCTAAGAGGAAGCCCAAAGAACAAAATAAGGGAAGGAAGAAAAGGGCCAAAAAGATTGAAAAGGCACCAAAAGGCACTGGCCATCACTGCGGCAAGGAGGGCCACTGGCGAAGAAACTGCAAGGTTTATCTTGAGTCCTTGAAGAAGAAGGCATCCGATGCCCCATCCTCTTCAGGTATCTTCGTTATTGAATGTCACTCTATTTCCTCGTACACCTGGGTACTTGATACTAGGTGTAGCTCACATATATGTAATGACATACAGAGGCTAAGGAATAGAAGAAGACTCGTCAAGGGAGAAGCGAATTTGTGAGTTGGAAATGGAGCAAAGATTGCTGTTGTTGCCATCGGAACATATTTGCTAAAGCTCCCTACTGGACTTGTCTTAGAATTGGATAATTATTATTTTGTTCCTTCGTTAATAAAGAACATTGTATCTATTTCATACTTGAATGAAAAGGGTTATCATTTAACTTTTAGTAACAATTGCTGTTACATAACTTTAAATGGTGTTCTTTATGGGACCGGAACTTTATGCAATGGTATCTACACGTTAGATTTATCCGGTGACGTATTCAATATCGAAGTTAGCAACAAATGTGCTCGAATAGATAATCAAATAGACTCCTTGTAACGCCCGCTCTTAATCCCCTAGGGATTCGGCGGCGCTACTTTAATTTTCGTACATTACAACTACACGCATGCATTCATATTTTTCAATCTAATCTATGCATGGGCATATGTATCATTAAAGCATGCAAGGTTCATGTAGCGGAAGCATAATTAATTTTCAGAACACTCAACCAAGCATGGACATCAAGTATTAAATCATGTGTAGCATCATCTTAATAGGGAGGTTTTATTCCAGTCTTAGAAACAAGATTCATGATGGCATAATATATATAAGTGTCTCTAACATGGTAGGTAACTAAAAGATGGGTGAGCAATTATGCGCATGGATGAATTAGGCAAGAGCGTAATGAAGCATAATTTAGGCATGATAGAGTATAATGAATACAAGGCATAGAACATAGTATATCAACATAGATCTTCTAAGGTGAGATATCATGACTTGGTGAGGGAAGAAGCATAGCATATTCAAAACATGTCTCCTAGCGGAAGTGCAGTTAATAAACAGTTTTAGTATATAAGAGTACAATAACGAGTCATAGGGTATCAAAAACCAAGTATTCATCTTCAAACATAGCATGTATATAAAAAGAAAAACATAACATGGGTTTAACATGACAAGTTCCAAAACTTGAAGCAACTAAGAACAAGATCCTTTTTATCCACCAGCACTATCACACACACCCTTGCCCTTCTCCCGCAGCCTCCATAGTTTAGCATCCTTTATCTGTAGCATAAGGGGAAACACTAAACGATAAGCAATAGCTTAGTAAGACCCTGTCCTACTCACAAAACCGGATATCATGAAAAGGTAAGAGAATATATCACATTCAAGCATGGTAAGCATTTAAGCATGTTTAAACATCTAAGCATGTTAACTTCATAGGAAGGTTCTTTTGAAAACATATAAACATAATACTTGAACATAGCATAATCATTAGGGCCCGGCTTGTACTTCATGTTTTGCGCGCGCCCCTGAATAGGAACGAGGTAGCTAATCCCGAACCACTAGGGTTTACTAGGCCTTCTCAAAGGTCCTTCAGCCTAGTATCATAATCATTTGACTCGCTTTAAGAGTCTATAGTACAAGCCATTACAAAATAAAATAGTTATCATGTTCTTTATTTTCATAAAGTATGCTCTTAGTCCCAACCTTCTAGGGAAGCATTCTTTAGGCCCTAAGCCTTCTTCATTCATGCCCTATAGGGCTCATTCTTATACATATGTATGCATTCATAATCATGATAACTAGCATAGTATAAAGCATGCATTTCATGGAAGCAACCAAGGTTAGGGTCCAAGAGTTCTCTCTTGGCCGAAAGTTGTATTTGGGCTAGCATGCATTTCAGTCAACATATCAAGATCACACAAGCATGTCATATGTTACACAAAATCATTATCATGCATGGTATTCATTTGGCCTAATCCATTCCCAAGTATAGGGCCCTTTGGCCGAACATGTAGGGTTGAGTACTTTGGGGTTTTTAGCCACATAGCATCATGAACATTCATACAACCCATGTGATATCATAGAGATTCATTAGGGTGCATAGCATGAAGTTAAGCTCAAGAATCCAACCCTAGGGTAGGGTTGGCCGAATGGTTTAGAAGGGGATTCCCTTCCCTCCTAGCCTTCTTTACTCACACACAATATAATACATTCATGCAAACATCATCATTAAGCATAGGAAAGCATGTGGCCTACCCTAACCCTTGGTTAGGGTGATGGCCGAAACATGTAGAGACATGTAGAGGGCATCATGTGAGTCATGTAATCGATTCAAGAGCAATTATGCTACAGGTGAGGGGTACTTACCTCTTTCGCTAAATATCCTTAAGGTATACCCTTAGTTCGGAGGGGATGTGCTTGTCCTTGCTCTTGAGGTCCTTGACTTCTTCTTGCCTTGCAAGAGATTCAAACCTTCAATGGGGTCTTGGGAGTGTCCCTTGGGATGAGACCCTTCCCTTGGATTTTCGGAAATCTCAAGGAGGAAGAGGAGTTTGAATTTCGAAAATTGAAGAGGGAGAGGGGTTAGGATTTCGAAAATTGAAGAGGGAGAAGGGAGTTAGGATTTCGGCAACATGAAGAGGGAGAGTGAGTGAGGGGTTTGCAACAATGATGGTTAGCCCCTTAGCACTCCCTCTTATTTATACTAAGGGAAGAGACAAAGTGCCTCTTCTCCAAGTGTCCCTTCACCAAGGGGTTTCTCATCAAGAGCCTCTTCCTCTACCCTTTCACATTCCCTAACCCTTAACAAGAATTTCCCTTCCTTCCTCTCAGCAATCCCCTGCTGGGTGAATTGGTTACTTCGTTGCTTTTCAAGGCTTTGCTTACCAAGAGTTCCAAGGTTCGATCCTCGCAAGAGCATATTTTTGCTCCTCTTTGGTTTTTACTTTTGCAAAGCCCATTAGCCCAATTCACTCTCATATTCTCAAATCACATTTATGCAATCACATATTCCAATTCATGAAATCGCATATTCTAATTTATGCAATCACATATTCCTAATCCTTTCTAATGAAATCACCTAACATTTAATCATGAAATCAAAAATGTAATTTTATTCATTTATGAAATAAATGTTATACAATCTGATAACATATATCGACATTTTTGTGCTTCTTCTTTTTTTTTTTTTACAATCGAAAGCAAGTCTAAAATTTGGGGCGTTACACTCCTATACGTGGCATTGTCATCTTGGCCATGTAAACAAGAAACGCATGACCAAATTACACCGATGTTAAATTCTGGAATCATTTGAACCTGGTTCATTTGATACATGCGAATCATGCTTAAAAGGCAAGATGACCAAATTACCCTTTTCCGAAAAAGGTAAACCAGTGGGAGAATTGCTTGGTCTAATACATACTGATGTATGTGGACCAATGTCAACTCTTGCACAAGGAGGCTATAGCTACTTCATTACCTTTATTGATGATCACTCACGATTCGGGTATGTGTTCTTAATGAAACACAAATCTGAAGTTTTTGAGAAATTCAAAAGGTTCAGAAGTGAAGTAGAGAAACAGCTTGGCAAAAGTATTAAGATGCTTCGATCCGATCGGGGTGGTGAATACTTAAGTCAAGAGTTTCAAGATTATCTTAGGGACAATGAGATATTGTCTCAATGTACTCCGCCATATACACCACAGCATAATGGTGTATCTGAGAGGCGTAACCGAACCTTGATGGACATGATTAGATCTATGATGAATCATGCAACTCTTCCAAAATCCTTTTAGGGCTATGCGCTTAAGACAGCTGTTTACTTACTAAATAGAGTCCCGACCAAGGTAGTCTCTGTTAAGGATCGGTAGAGTTAGAGGGGGGGGGGTGAATAGCTCTCTTTAGTTGATTCTTTTTCTTCCAAGCAGAAATCAAAGTCTACCCACCACCAAATCCAATGCTAACACTTGTATTTACTTGGTCTCCACCTCCTTGAGGTGACTAATCCAAGGGTCCACACCAGCGATCGCAGATTTCACTATCAAACCTCCTTCCCGGAACAACCCTGAGGGTGGAGAAACCCTTTTACAACACCCTTGAAAACTTTCACAAAGAACAACACAAGGAAGAAGAAGAGAAAGAAGTATTACACAATAGGCTTGCTTCTCCTTTCTTTGATTGCTTGATGAAGGTGTTGGAAACTTGAGCTTGAACAAAGAGCTTGAAGCACCAAATCCCTAGCTCAACTCGCAATGGAACAGTGATACCGTTTGAGCTTGAGTTTCCGCTTATAACGGTCTTCTTTTGCTTCCTGAATTGATTGGTGAGAAGCCCCAATCGATTACCAAGTAGCCGTTGAGCAGTATGGATGTTGATGAACGGCTGGGATTACGCCATTTGAACTTGAATCGATTGGCTGATCGATTAGCATCCTGAATCGATCAACCGATCGATTACCGAGCGTTCTGTCGCGCACAGAACAACTTGTAATCGATTCACCAATCGA
The DNA here is from genome assembly GCA_024364735.1 of Boesenbergia rotunda. Taxonomy (NCBI): domain Eukaryota; kingdom Viridiplantae; phylum Streptophyta; class Magnoliopsida; order Zingiberales; family Zingiberaceae; genus Boesenbergia; species Boesenbergia rotunda. Next base: position 1,382,168 of record JAGFNQ010003310.1, read on the forward strand.
TTACAGGGTTTCTGAATCGATTGAGTGATCGATTACCGAGCGTTCTGTCTGCGGACAGAACCATTCGTAATCGATTCCGTAATCGATTACAGAACCTCCTGTTTCCACACAGAGGCAGCCTGAATCGATTCACCAATCGATTGGTCATATTCTAATCGATTGGTGGATCGATTGATACGCCCAAATCTGGACTTCACGCCTGCAGTTCACAGCTGGGTTGATTGAAGACCTTCTAATGGATCCAATTACCTTGTGCCAGTGAAACCTCTCGTTTCCTGGACTTCACGCCTAGAACCTCCCAGCTCCGGGTCTTCATGCCATGAGTTCCGTACCCGACCATCCCTTGGACTTCCTGCCTGGAGCTTCCTCAACTCCGGGTCTTCATGCCAAGAACTCGGTCCCCGACCATTCCTTGGACTTCTTGCATTACTGCACACTAAATCACAATGTTAGATCCAATCTATTAGCTTAAACTTAAATAACCGTCAATCATCGAAACATCTAATTTAGGGCATGATTGCATCTACAATCTCCCCCTTTTTGATGTTTGACAATTTATTTAAGTTTAAGCTAACTTTCAACATAATATCAGTGATATTAATTCAATAAGCATATAGTAAGTTATTTAGAGCGTAATCATGAATATAAACTTTAAATATCTGCAAGTCTCCCCCTTTGCCAAATATAAAAAAAATGACAAATAAACATAAAGGAGCTCCCCCTCAATGGAAGCACCATACAAGATAGAAAATCGCATATACATAAAACAAATCAGTAGCACACGCACAGGCAAAGCATATAACGCATAAAATGAAAGCATAGCATATCACCAGCAAAAGTCGACAATATCCATAGACAAAGTATATAACAACTAACAACAGCCAACGAAGCCCAGAATACATAAATCATGGCTGAAAGAAAAACTCGTCGAGGGCAGCAGCAGGATCAGCAGCCGGGGTGTCCGCAACATCTGGAAGACCAGAACCTCCCGAAGTGGCGCCAACCTCCGACGATGGAGCATCAGTAGACGGCGGAGGAGGAGGATGCTGGCCGCGCATCCGGGAGCGACACATATCACGCACCTCTAGCAGGGTACGCTCAATGGCTGTGAGGCGTGACTGCGTCTCGAAGTGACGCATGTCACTCTCCAACCGCATCTCCTCAAAGCGAGTGTCGACGGTCTCCTCAAACGTCCGGACCCTATCCAGAATATCCTCCTCCTCGTCATCATCCGGAGCAGCTACAGCAGCGGGTCCATGTCCAGGGCGTGCTCGCGGTCCCTCCCCAACCTGCCGACCATCAATCCATCGAATGATGCCAAACTCGCCCGTCATCCCGGACTTGGAGAAGGAGCGTGCTGAAATCCGGGAGTATTTGACGGTCATGGGCTCCACCTTCCCTCGAGAGATGTCAATCCCCATAATGGCAAGCCAGTCTGTAATAATATGCCCAAAAGGCATATGAACGGTACCGTGCACAGGCTGAGTGAAATGGATAATGGAATGAAATATGTTTAGAGGGATGTTAACATCAAGACCCCGGTGAAGAGCATAGGTCAGGAAAAGCTGAGAGGGTCGGACGGTCGCTAAGGCGCAAGACACAATAGGCAAAAGACAGTTGATTACGACCTTATAAAGGGCATAATCAATAGCGGAGAGCTCAAGAGCAGGAAACGTGGTCAGATTGGCATAAGGGCCATCTGGACGTGGACGCCGAAAGAAATGCTGATACATTGAGTAAATGGAGATATCCGCAAATGGCGGAGGTAGAAGCTCAGGAAGTGTAGGAAAGAAAACAAAGCTATTTGTAGAGGGACGACACTGGAGGAAATCCGAAAGAGTCGTACAGCTAAAATCCAAATTTTGTTTGGCTACCCGAGTTTTATAATTTACACCATCCATGGTGTGTAGGTTGTTGTAGAACTCGGAAACCAACCCTATGTTAACCCCTCGCTCACAATAGATAATAGACTCGAGTTTATAGGTTTCAAGGATTTGAAACACGGAGAAACAATGATCATGAAAGTATTGGCGGTCTAGTGATCTAGGGGCAATCAATTTAAATACATGTTGACCAAATGCCTTTTGATAGGCGGCATTCGGAAAACGGGCATCCGTAGGGGGTTTAGGGCGAGAAGACCCGGCACCCGTCTCATCCGCCCTTTGTTTCTTCCTATTGATGACCAACCAAAGATGACCAAGAAATGAAGGCAATGTATCAAGAGAGATCAGAAAATTAGATTAGAAAATGAGATTTTCATATTAGAAAATGAGATGAGATTAGGGAAAATGAGATTAGGGTAGGACAAATGCGTGAGTTTAGGGTTAGGTTAAAGTCATGAGTTTAGGGTTAGGGTAAATGATGCACAGGTTGAAAGGAGAAATGCAATGCAATCAAAAGAACACAGACAAAAACGGATTAGCCAAAAACCAAGATAAATGAGTAAGGAAATGAAATGAAGTAGAGAGTAGGGTTTACTTTGGCGCCATTGATGAGGAGAAGGAAACTGAACCGGGATGAAGAAACCTCGCACAAACAACTTCGAGCGTGAGTCGCGAGAGGCGCTGGTGCGTTGTGAGAGGCGCTGGTGCGTCGCGAGAGGCGCTTGTGAGTCGCGAGAGAAGCCTAAGCGAGCGTCGAGAGAAGAAGTGGGCAGCGAAGGAGGAAGGACAAGAACCCTAGGGTTTTAGATTTGGAGCACACGAGGAGAAAGTGCGGGAGAGTTCGGGACGGCGGGTGGGTTTTAGGGCAAAACGCGAGTGACAGGACAGGTTAGGTGGAGCGTGTTAATAGCCGTAATCGATTGAGGAATCGATTATGCCTCATTGAATTGATCCATATGATCGATCACAGGAGTGTGTAATCGATCGGCCGATCGATTACGAGAATCGATTAACCAATCGATTACGGGAGTGCGTAATCGATTAAGCGATCGATCCGACCTGTATTAATCGATCATCGTGCGTAATCTATTTGGCGATCGATTCGAACTGGATTAATCGATCCACTGATCGATTAAGAAACAATCTGTGCTTGAGAAAAACTGCTTGAATCGATTAGGGAATCGATTCAGAGGGTTTCTGCCGAAAGATGCAGACCCACCAATCGATTGATAGCTGAAAGCAATCGATTGGTAACTGGAATAACTGATACATGGCTAAGACGTACTCAATTTGTGACATTTTTGAGTTCCTAAGGGGTCAAGCACGATCATATACTCTCCAAGGACGTGGATATTGGGTTAATTCATTAAAATATCCAATCACGATCTTCGGACTAAGTACACATTAATGGCGTACTAGTCTTCCCCATGATTGGTCAAGTGAATGATTTATGATGAATTTTCATCTTCTTGCTCAAAGTAATACATCATAATAAGCATTATGAACAAAAAGATGAACCCTAGCATCTCACTCCCATCTACAAAGGCACAAGCAAGGGAAGTTCTAGGTTCTTGTGAGATGCATATGAAGGCAAGTGAGTTGAATATCTTGAAATGATCATGGAGGATTAATCAATATGGCACATTCCTAATTCTCTTAGCAAGTAGCTAAATTCAGATTCCGGAAGAGGTTTGGTGAAAAGATCCGCAAGATTTGATTTTGACTCAACATTTTAAGAATAATATCCCCATTAGATACATGATCTCGAATAAAATGATGTTTAACCTCAATGTGCTTAGTTCGTGAATGATGAACCGGGTTTTTTGTCAAATTTATGGTACTCACATTGTCACAAAGCACTTGCACATTTTTGTAAATAAGTTTATAATCTTCCAAGGTATGAGTCATCCATAATAATTGTGACACACACTCACCCATAGCTATATATTCGGCTTCGGTTGTGGAGAGTGCTACACAATGTTGTTTTCTACTCGACCAACTCACCAAAGAAGATCCCAAAAATTGGCATCCACCACTAGTACTTTTCCGATCCAATTTACATCCGGCATAATCCGAATCGGAATATCCTACAAGATCAAACGTTTCGGTTCTAGGGTACCACAAACCCACCCGTTGAGTCCCTTTAAGATAGCGAAGGATTCGTTTGATTGCACATAGATGTGACTCCTTGGCACAATCTTGATACCTTGCACACATACCCACGGCAAACAATATGTCGGGTCTACTAGCCGTGAGATAGAGGAGACTACCTATGGCACTACGATACATTTTGGAGTCAACTTCTTTACCTTCAATATCATTGTCTAACTTGGTGTTAGTTGCCATAGGGGTAGATATTTCTTTGGCACTCTCCATTCCAAATTTCTTAATGATTTCTTTTACATATTTGGATTGATGTATATATATGCCATCTTTTGTTTGTTTGATTTGTAAGCCTAAGAAAAATGTCAATTCACCAACCAAGCTCATTTCAAATTCACTTTCCATGTGATTGATGAATTCATTTAAATAGTCTTTGTTTGTGGATCCACAAATAATGTCATCTACATAGACTTGGGCCACAAAGATATCTTCCCCACTAGTCTTTTAAAAATAATGTAGGATCAATTTTTCCTCTATGAAAACCTTTTGACACTAAGAATGTGGACAATCTTTCATACAAAGCACGAGGTGCTTGTTTTAGTCCATACAACGCCTTCTTAAGCTTGTATACATGGTTTGGACATTCTAAATCTTCAAATCCCGGAGGTTTCTCAACATATACTTCTTCTTTGATAAAACCATTTAAAAATGCCGATTTCACATCCATTTGATACAACTTAAATCCTTTATGAGCGGCAAATGCCAACATCATCCTAATAGACTCTAACCGAGCTACCGGTGCATAAGTTTCATCATAGTCCAATCCTTCTACTTGATTAAAACCTCTAGCAACCAATCTAGCTTTATTTCTCACAACCATTCCTTTATCATCAAGTTTGTTCCTAAAAACCCATTTTGTATCAATGATTGATTTCCCTTTGGCTCTAGGAACTAATTCTCAAACTTGACTTCTCTCAAATTGAGACAACTCATCTTGCATTGCCAAAATCCAATCGGGATCAAGCAACGCATCACTTACGGCTTTTGGCTCAATTTGTGAAATTAGAGCCACTTGACTCCCTTCATTCCGAAAATAAGATCGAGTTCGTACCCCATGAGTAATGTCACCCACTACTTGCTCCAAGGGATGGTTTGTACTTGTTCTTGTGTGTCTTGGTTCTTGAGTTGTAGTGATTACATTCTCAAGTGGTAACTCAATCACACCTTCCGTTTCACTCTCTTCTTTCTCAAGATTATTTTCCTCCTCTAATGTCAATTTCTCTAATTCAAATTGTACTTCCTCCTCTATTGCTTTATTTGAACTCGAGCTTGGATTTTCTTCAAAAACTACATTTAGAGACTCTTCAACTATTTTGGATATCTTATTATAAACTCTATAGGCTTTGCTATGAGCGGAATACCCTACAAGAATACCTTCATCTGCCTTGGCAGAAAATTTTCCTAAGTGATCTTTGGTGTTTAAAATATATACTTTACATCCAAACACCCTAAGATGTTTTATTGTAGGAGGTTTACCAAACCACAATTCATGAGGTGTTTTGTTCAAAAACCTATGTATTAAAGTCCTATTTTGCACATAACATGCCGTATTAATTGCTTCGGCCCATAGATAACTATGAAGTGAGTATTCATTTAACATACTCCTAGCGGCCTCTTGTAAAACTCTATTCTTTCTCTCAACCACCCCATTTTGTTGTGGTGTCCTAGGGGTAGAGAATTCATGCTTATATCCATTTTGTGAGCAAAAATTTTCAAATCTTTCATTTTCAAACTCACCTCCATGATCACTTCGTAATCTATTGATTTTCGAATTTTTCTCATTTTCTACTCTTTTACAAAAAGCAATCAAAGTTTCTAAGGTATGATCCTTATGCTTTAAGAAAAACACCCAAGTGTATCTAGTGAAGTCATCTATCACAACTAAACAATATCTACTATCGTTCAAGAAAACATGCTTGCTACTATCAAACAAATCCATATGTAATAATTCCAAAGCAGTAGACGTACTTAAGTTCATTTTACCTCTGTGGGTAGCCTTGGTTTGCTTACCCATTTGACATGCATCACATAGTTTGTCCTTTTGAAACTTCAATTTTGGCAATCCTTGCACCAACTCATCCTTTGATAGTCTCTTGATGTGTCTCATGTTGGTGTGAGCAAGTCTCCGATACCAAAGCCAAGTCTCTTCCTCTTTAGACATGAAACACTTAGCAAACACATTAGTAATACCAAATAGTTCAACTTGATAAATATTTTCCTTTCTATGGCCAATAAGCATGGTAGTGTTTAGTTCACTATGTTTAATTAGACATTGAGATGAGTCAAACTCAACTCTATATCCCGAGTCACATAGTTGACTAACACTTAACAAATTGAAAACCATACCTTTCACTAATAAAACATTCCTAATTATAAATTGTTCAGAAATTTTAATATCGCCTATTCCAATAACTTTCAATTCACCACTATTACCAAAGGAAACAGTACCTTTATTTTTGTTTTTGAGTGATGAAAATTTTGATGAGTCTCCCGTCATGTGCCTAGAGCATCCACTATCAATGAACCATGTTGTTGGATGCTCCCCCTCGACGCATGCCTGTTCAAATGCGATGAACTAAATGTTTTGGTACCCAAATGTTGGGTCCAATAGCATCTATAACAAATTGCTTGGGTACCCAAGCTTGAACATTTTTTACTTTTGCAACATGATTTCTACTAACAAGAGACATGAAGTTAACTTCCTTATCCTTTGGTTTATATCCTAATCCTGCCTTGTTATACACTGTCCATTGACTTCCTAATATCATGTCCAAATATTTTGAGCTAGAGGTAAATTTCTCCAAAGCACTTCTAAGGCCCTCTACTTGCAATTTTAATGATGTATTTTCCTTCTTAAGATCATCACCTCTAGAATTTGCAACTTCATGATGTGTACATGCGTCACATGTCATAGTATCATTTTCAAATAATTTCATCTTAGTTTGTAGTTCTTTGACTTTGACTTTTGATTTAGATAAAGCATTTGTCAAGCATGCAATAGTAGCATAGAGTTTATCTAATTTAGGAGAAGTTACCTCATCCTCACTAGATGATGACTCGCTTGAAGACTCAACTTCATCTTCATGATTTTCCTCATCTTCACTACTTTCAACATCATTCAAGGTCATGAGAGCCACATGTCTTGAAGTCTTTCTCCCAATTTCTTCATCTGATGAACTAGAAGAAGTATCATCCCATGTAGCTTTCAAAGCCTTCTTTTTCTTTGTCTTGTCATCCTTTCTTTTTAGCTCGGGACAATCGGCTTTGATATGACCCTTTTTACTGCACTCAAAACAAATTGTATCAGTCTTTGCTTTTGATTTAGCTTGAGACTTACCCTTTTTCTTGTCATCAAGGAACATCTTCTTGACATCCTTCTTGTTGAATTTTCTAGATCGCCTCATCATCTTCCGGACAAAATTTGCCATTTCACTTGATGATAGCTCCTCATCGCTATCACTATCACTATCTTGCTCGGACTCGGATGAGGAGGATTCTTCCTTCTTCTCCTTCTTCTTTTCTTTATTTTTCTTCTTGCTTCTTTCACCTGCAACCAAAGCTATACCTTTCTCCTTATGACTTATATTAGCTTGTTCATGCAATTCTAGTTCACAAAATAGTTCATGTAGCTTGACAATTGATAAATCCCTTGAAACCTTATAAGCATCAACCATTGATGACCATAAGGAGTTTCTTGGGAAGGATTTTAGTGCATACCTGATGAGGTCCCGATTTTCCACACTTTCTCCAACCGAATGAAGGCAATTGAGAAGCTCCTTAAACCTTCCATGTAACTGACTTACGGTTTCTCCTTCCTTCAT